>JAWZYT010005572.1:0-67500 GCA_034508575.1 Petrolisthes manimaculis
GTAATATAATAAATTAATAAATAAAAATAAACTCAAATCAACTGCTCGAATAATTTTAAAGGACAACCCTAAAATAATATTCTACTGAGACTAAGTAGTTAATTGATGTTTTTATATTGGTATTTTTCATAATGTTGTATCAGTTTTGCTTGTACACTTACTCTAGTTTGTGTTTAGATCATTATTGTTTTACATACGAGTATTCTGATCAACTCCTTCGTGCCATAAAATAGAAGAACATTATATTATCTAGTACTAGTGTCAGAGTGGCAGTGGGGTGAAGAATAGAGAGAACAAAAGCTCTCTCATCACCTTCCCCACATTAGTTTCTGGTCACGTTCTTCACCAACACCTTTCATCCACCTTCCCTCGACACACCACACCTCACACTTCCCCTCTGAGCCTTCATCTCTTCGTTGTTGGTTGTGTTCGGTAGATGAAATATAACAGCTTCGTGTAGCTATATATTAAATTTACTTCCCTTTGTGTTTATGTGTGATATCTAGGCAACAGTAGATTGATTAAATATTTCATTGCTTTGAACATGCCACTCAAAATCCATCGCACAAAACGGAATATATTGCGAAATTCGACCTATGTCTGCCTTGGTGCGCTGTGAAATATGATTACTAGGTTGAATTGACAGTCAATTAAGCCACATTCTCGATGCTAATCAGTTAATTAAAGCCTACCAAACGATCGAGTATCAACGGTTTCTCCTCAGTTGAGTCAAATCTTCTGAAACTAATCATAATACAATATAAATCAAGGTTTTGCATCATAATAATATAATGTAAAATTAGAGCATTTCTATTATATAATTACTGTTTATCTCCTCAAGCAAAAAATATATAAACTAATAATAATTAGGAGTTAACTTTTAAATATATCAACTAAAAATGACACACCTATATTCCAAGGCTTATCCCACACCTTCCCATACCAATATTATGCTATAGGAACACTGGTAACTTGAAGCAGCAACATATTGACGTTATAAGAGGAACTGGGTCGGAACTTCTCACCAAAAATGTAACTCTTGATTGAATTACTCGACGCCTGAGAGGACTTACCCCCAAAAATAGAGAAAAGTTAATCCGAATAAGATTAATTTCCTCGGCAATTCCTAACTCGGAGGAAATTGTGATGGCGTGCGTGTGTAGCTCAGTTTTCCTGTTGCCTCTTTTTCATGTTCATAATTTTTACACTTTTTATTACCTCGTGCTTCAATGTTTATGTGGAATTTCCAGGTTTGTAAGAGCATTAAGTGCCAAAGGTATATGTATATGCACTTATTCATGTTTGTGTATGATGTACATATACTGTATACCTAGCAGTGTGAATGCATTTGTGTGTGTATATGCAAGTTATGCTTTAATGGATGTATGCTCAATGAACGTCTGAGTCTACAGGCACACGACACGTGCTTGTGAATGCTAACCAATATACGTGTTTATGTGTGTGTGTGTGTAGGTGTAGGTGTAAATGTAGGTGTAGGTGTAAAGGTGTGTAGGTAGGTAGGTAGGTAGGTAGTGTGTGTGTGTGTGTGTGTGTGTGTGTGTGTGTGTGTGTGTGTGTGTGTGTGTGTGTGTGTGTGTGTGTGTGTGTGTGTGTGTGTGTGTGTGTGTGTGTGTGTGTGTGTAGGTAGGTGTGTGTGTGTGTCGCCACCCGGTTATCAGTGTTAGCAGACTTCTGGGTGTATAGAAGAGCCTGCTGCCTTCCCAAATTGCCTGGTTCCTTGTCACGTTATGCATGGGAGCGTTGGGGCTGGGAGCTGACACATGGGGGACTCTGTGTGTGTGTGTGTGTGTGTGTGTGTGTGTGTGTGTGTGTGTAGGTAGGTGTGTGTGTGTGTGTGTGTGTGTGTGTGTGTGTGTGTGTGTTTGTGTTTGTGTGTGTGTGTGTGTGTGTGTCGTTTAGGCTTAATAGATTTATAATAGTTCTGAATTATATATACGTTTTCATTATCTCTTGACTGGAAGCCTTTTGTAGCCTTAAATCACAGAAGGTATTGGTCTATTAATAAGTTGGGAAAACCAAATTGAGAACGACGTTGTAATTCGACCCCAGTTACTTGGTGTCATATAATCATTATTTACGATCCTACACAATCTATGATACCTAGCCTAACCAAATGTAGCCTAGCTTAACCTTACTTAACCAAACCTAACCTAACCCTAGCATAACGTAACCTAACCTAAAACTAACTTAACCTAACCTAGCATAACGTAACCTAACCTAATCTAACCTAACTTAACCTAACCTAACCTAACTTAACCTAACCTAACCTAACCTAACCAAAAGAGGATCTGGAGGTTTGTGTGAGGTGCAGACACTTACTTTCAATATTTTTTTTATAATGTATAGAATTCTGTGGGAAATGAATACTTGTACCAACATTGATAACTTCACTTCATGACTTGGTTGGGAAATATAATGTAAAGTAAACATGGGAACTATTCATGTCCTCACCTCCCTGTAAAGAGCCACAATAAACATATTTACTATATTCAGAAAAGCAGGTCCCTTATCGCTTTTCCTCACCGTGTGTCGTAAAGTGTGTGTGTGTGTGTGTATGTATGCAGCTGGCCTACACACTCACATAGTGGACTCATGTAATTAAGGGGGTGCGGGAGTAGGGGACAGGCTTGGGGGGGTGCGGGAATAGGGGGACAGGCTTGGGGTGGTAAAAAGCCTGTTCCCTATACCCCCCCCCCCCCCTTCTTAAGCCTGTCCCCTACTCCAACACTCACCAAAATCCCCCAAGCCTGTCTCCTACTCCAACACCCCCCTATGACCCCCAAGTCCCCCAAGCCTGTCCCTCTATTCCCGTACCCCCTTAATGCTTAGATCTGCTTCAAACAGTGCAGTAAAACAGAAGGAGTGGGACTCGTAAACTCTCCCCTCTCAAAATGTACAGAATTGTAGTTACTTACTTTAAAACTCTTGTACCGTATATATATACTTAAAACTATGAAATATTACTTCATAATATTATGAAATATGAAACTGATTTTGATTTGAAAGGTTAAGGAGTGCAATAATGGAATAGCCTATATATCATCATGACAAGGTAATCCATATATTTCAAACATTAACACTCTCTGACTCTGGGAATAATTGTCAATCACTCGGGTCATATTGGAGTAAATTGGTTCCACCGACTGACTGATGTGAACAAACACTATACATTTTTGAATATCTAAAGCAAATATTTGAGTTTTTTGGACTGCATAACTGAACCACAAAATACACGAGTATGATATAGACCTGATATGGGGGCCAGTTGGGTGTGACAGGAGTTAATGTGGCAAGAGAAGTGTGTTACGTGTTGTAATTAATATAGAATTGAATTAGTTAGAATTAGTTAGACTGTATCTCTTCCTCCATCGTTGGTTAGTAGGAAATGTGTAGACAAAACCCAACCAAAGGCATGTTTTCTGAGGATGGAATGTTAATTACCCTTTATTCCTTTTGCAGAAAACTGGAAACTATTTTACAACCTGCAATGTGTAGTCCATTTCAGAAGTAAGAGAGATAGAAACCAATAAACAAAGTCAGTCTGAACTAAACCATTGGATCGTATAAACGTTCTTAACTCTTGCTAACTGCTAATGTGTTTTTTCCTCATCGTTGGAAATCCTCACACAAGAGAGTATCGCAAACAGTCAATGAATTAAATGTTTATTACTAGTATGTAAAACACCCCAAGCCTGTTCCCCTATTGCTACACCCCCCCCCCCCCCCCCACAAGCCTGTCCCCCTATTCTCGCACTCTCCAGACCCCACCACCAAGCCTGTCCCCCTATTCTCGCACCCCCCAGACCCCACCAAGCCTGTCCCTTACTCCCGCATCCTCTTAACCCCAGAGTTCAACAACCAAGAAACCATCAGGAGGAGTGATATAGCAGCTGTTTCAATACTGAGGCTGTGGTTACGACTGGCCCTGTGTTTATAGTCCACTGATGCTGGTGGTTTAAGAGTCCACGGGTACAGTCTTCCGTGTGAGAGCTGGGTCAAGTTTGTGAGGTATTAATGGAATGGGTCGGTGAAGTGGTGGTGGTGGTGGTGGGGGGGGGGGGTTAATTCCGTATGAGCCTCGTGAATGTGGCTGGGTTTTTTTGTTATATTTTTTTTATGGTTGGAAGAAGTAGTACTGTTGATGTTGTAGCGAAGGTGTGTGTGTGTGTGTGTGTGTGTGTGTGTGTGTCTGTGTGTGTGTGTGTGTGTGTGTGTGTGTGTGTGTGTGTGTGTGTGTGTGTGTGTGTGTGTGTGTGTGTGTGTGTGTGTGTGTGTGTGTGTGTGTGTGTGTGTGTGTGTGTGTGTGTGTGTGTGTGTCTCTGTTGTGTGTGTGTGTCTCTGTGTGTGTGTGTGTGTGTGTGAATACAAGATGAAAGAATACAAGATGTTTCATACAGTGTGTGTATGTATATAAAATTATAAATGAATGATTGTACAGTACAAATGTTTATGTGTGTGTGTTATGGCCTGAGGTGGGGGCATAAGATAGGTCCTACTTGTGGCCTTAAGGTGGTAATTCTTTATTGGTACTACATTGGAGTGCCTTGATTCCTCCAAAGTATATGCCAGGAAACAGGACTAGATGCTCAAAATTAATGGTAGCCTGCTGCCTGAAATAGTTTGTAGGATTAAGTTGCTCCAGATTTACCAACACTGCACTCGTCCCCTTGAGGAGTGGAAGGTGTGAATGAGGGTGGAGTAAGGTGGTGTGGTCTGGGTTAATTCTGGGGTCCAACTTGGCTTCGTAACTCACAACTCTGGCGGCCTTGATCACCTTATTATGACCAAGATGCCTCCAGCTCTCTCTCTCTCTCTCTCTCTCTCTCTCTCTCTCTCTCTCTCTCTCTCTCTCTCTCTCTCTCTCTCTCTCTCTCTCTCTCTCTCTCTTTCTCTCTTTCTCTCTCTCTCTCTCTCTCTCCTCCTCCTCTCTCCCACTCTTTCTTTATCAGGCTCTTATTCTATTTTTCCTCTATCCCGTTCTTTCTTTCTCACTTTTATTCTTTTTTCCTTTCCTATTCTTTCTTTTCCTATCACACTTTGTTTTCCTCTATCCTACTTTCTTTCTCACTCTCGTATTCTTCTTTTTCTTTTTCTCTTACACTCTTTCTTTTCCTTCTACTCTTTTTTTTTCTATTACACTCTTATTTTTCCTTTCTTCTACTCATTCTTTTCCTCTCTCCCCATCTTTCTTCTCGTTTTTTTTTTCGTGCGTTCTTTCCTTCCATAATATTTCATCTTTTATATACTTCCTATTTTTCTTTCCTCTTTATCATTATTAATCTGGCTTCTTGAAGGGTGATTACATAAATGTGAATACCGTAAGTCGTATGCTAAAGATTAACATAATCTCTATTCGCCATTACTATGTAAAGTTATGGGACCCTGTGATGTAAACAGAAAATTGGAGGGAAATGAGTCCTTCAAATAATGCCACGAAACCCAGACACACACTTATATGGAAGAAGCGTGTTTCGTGGCAGAGTCTGTAGGAAACAGAAGCCTCCAATTCCCATACACGATCCCAGAGTCCTTAGTTAACGTTCAAGTGCAGGATAAAGAATATATATAAGTAAATATTTAGAAGGCAGAAGAGTAAAACTTCCTCGCACATACCTTACTAAAAAAAACTTCCCCCACAACTTGGTGTAATGAATCTCCTTCGTC
This sequence comes from Petrolisthes manimaculis, assembly GCA_034508575.1. Lineage (NCBI taxonomy): Eukaryota > Metazoa > Arthropoda > Malacostraca > Decapoda > Porcellanidae > Petrolisthes > Petrolisthes manimaculis. Next base: position 5,686 of record JAWZYT010005572.1, read on the forward strand.
ACAAACTAGGAGACGGGGGCAGGAGGTTAAAGTTGGTGGGAGTATGTGGGGGGAAGGTGACGAAGAAGAAGAGAAGGGAAGGGAAGGAGAATGACTGACGAAGGGAAGGGAAGGAGAATGACTGACCAACTGTATGGAAGAAGGAAAGGGAAGGAGAATGACTGTAAGAAAAAAGGGAAGGGAAGGAGAATGACTGACGAACTGTATGGAAGAAGGGAAAGGAAGGGAAGGAGAATGACTGACCAACTGTATGGAAGAAGGAAAGGGAAGGAGAATGACTGTAAGAAAAAAGGGAAGGGAAGGAGAATGACTGACCAACTGTAAGGAAGAAGGAAAGGGAAGGAGAATGACTGACCAACTGTAAGGAAGAAGGGAAAGGAAGGGAAGGAGAATGACTGACCAACTGTAAACGAAGACAGAGTAAAGGGAAGGAGAATGACTGACGAAATATAACGAAAAAATGGAAGGGAAGGAGAATGACTGTCCAACTGTAAACGAAGACAGAGTAAAGGAAATGGAGTGAGTAGTTGGGGGAAAAATTATATGTGGCGAAGAGGAATTCAGGAGGAAAAAGACAATAAAAAAAATGGGGAAAAATGACTAACGAAGGTTTAAATAGACTAGTTTGACAATAAAAATGGCAAGTTTGTGAGATTGAGTCACATGGAGAAGTTAATTTGTAGCAAAAATAAAATAGAATAAATAAAAATGAAATATGACATGACAAGGGTGAATTAAAAGACGAAAGTTCAGGATAAAAGTCATGTATGTAGGTGTAAGAGAGTTTTTAGGATTTACAGCAAAAAAAAAAAAAAAAAAAAAAAAAAAAAGAAGATAAACAAGGGTCAATTAAAAGACAAAAGTTAAATATAAAAGTCATGTATGTTTATGTAAGAAAGTTATTAGGGTATACAGCAAAAAAAAAAAAAAAAAAAAAAAAAAGTGAAATATGACATGACAAGGGTGAATATAAAATACGAAAGTTGAGAATAAAAGTCATGTATGTAGGTGTAAGAGAGTGAGGGTATACATAGGCAGAGATGAGGGGACTTAATGAGGGTAATCTCGGGTTGGGTCGTGAAGGTAATGGAGTGGTATAATGATCCTGGGGAGTTTCTACAGCGGTAATTACATGCCTAGTTTATGGTGGGAGAGGCTGGCAGGATAATGGATATTGAGGGGTAATGGACAGAACGCCACCATCACCTATATTAAGGGATTATTATTATACTTTTAATATTTTATCGGAGTGTCTTGCATGATTCCTCCAAAGTATGTCACGAAACAGAACCAGATGAACAAAATTAATGGTTCTCTGTTGTTTGAGATAGTTTGGAGGAATCAGTAGCTTCAAAATGACCACCAACAACATTTTACTATATACCGGTACTCCACGTAATGGCTGTGTGAGAGATGGGTAATTTAAGTGTAGTAGGCAGTGCTAAGTATCTCTATCTCAGTGTAGCAGGATTATGAGTCGATATGTTATTGGCTTTTATCGCTTAGGGGATATTTCGATAACGGATATTTACTCATGTTCATACGTACTTCAACCCTTAGAACCGATAATAAAAAGAAGATAGTTTGGCTGATATCATATTAATGTTAGCACTCCCTTAATATTCCTGGAGTCTCTCTCTCTCTCTCAAAATATCTCTTGGGGATATCATATTACCTCTCTAGCTAAAACCACCTCAAAGAAGTTAGGTGTGTTAAGCAGATTCCGTGACTATTTCACCCTCACATAGTTAGTGTCTCTGTACAGGAGTCTCATCCGTCCCTGTATGGAGTCTGGCTCTCATGTGTGAGGTGGGTCAACTTTCACAACACTCCTGGACAAGGTGGAATCAAAGGCCTTTCATCTCAACTCTCCTTCTCTTACTGACTCACTACAACCTCTCTCTTTGCCGCAGTGTTGCATAACTTTCTCTTCTATCACTATTACACTGGACATTGCTCTTCTGAACTCTCTCTTCATCCCCTCAGAACTGCTTGTAACACTCACCAAGCCTTTCGTTCTCATCCCTTTTCTATCCAACTCCCTAATGCAAGAGTTAACCGTTACTCCCAGTTTCTTATATACACAACTGGTCAACTCTGGAACACTCTACCTTCATCCATCTTTCCACCTTACTACGACTTATGTATCTAGGCATCTCGAACGAAATTGGACATGATTTGGGGCCAATTTTACTTTGACTACATAGATGAAAACGACAAACGGGATCATAGCCTTTACTCCTCATCTTTCTCGATATATATATATATATATATATATATATATATATATATATATATATATATATATATATATATATATATATATATATATATATATATATATATATATATATATATATATATATATATATATATATAAAGAAAACTCTCAGCATTAGTTGAAAGTCATGCCACATTACTCATATAATCATGTGTGTCCAACTATTCACTCCAAAAGCGATTCATGTAAAGTTCATTTCAAGAGTATATGTTTTCTATACTGGGTGTAATAGTAGTTTTAGTCGTATAAATCACCTTTCTATTGCTATCCTATCGACATGTTTAGATAAAATTCCAAAAAGACAGCTGTCAGTTTCAGTGGTAGAGTACATACAAGGCTGTTGAACGAAAGCTGGTGAATGAAAGGCTTTTACGACACTCCCCATAAACATATCACACGTATATATATATATGTTTTCCTGTCAGTGTACCAAAGCAAAATTGGTTTGTGATACCCAATCTGCGTATTTGGAAGGCCGGTGTGAGGGATGGATTGTGTAGTGCAGCGACCTCATCAAACCCACCATCATCCATATATACATAAACTAATGAGAAAGATAACTTGAATATCACTGTGTTGTTTATAATGACACAAATGAATGGGTCTTTTGGGTTTTACTGACAGATTAATGATCAAATTGCTGATTTATGTAATGTCATATACGAAATAATTACCGTATCCTAAGCACAATCATCTGTCTGTATGTCGAGAAACTAAAAGCCAATTTGTGTGGATAATTATGTAACCATGAGAAAGATTATTATTCACTTGTCTGTTAGTATTAGGGAATAAATAACTTAGCCAGGATTATTGAACTGTATAATATATTGTAGGGGATTGAAGACTGGAAAGTATGCCACATACACATGACTTCCTTTATAGTAAGATTCTCTCTCTCTACATTATCTCTCTCTCTCTTTCTCTTTCTCTCTTTATCTACATCTCTTTCTTTCTCTTTCTCTTTCTCTACATCTCTTTCTCTACATCTTTTTCTTTCTCTTTCTCTCTTTCTATTTCTATCTTTCTATTTCTATCTTTCTCTTTTTATCTTTCTCTACATCTCTTTCTCTACATCTGTCTCTCTCTTTCTCTACATCTCTTTCTCTACATCTCTTTCTCTACATCTCTTTCTCTCTTTCTCTTTCTATCTTTCTCTTTCTATCTTTCTCTACATCTGTCTCTTTCTATCTTTCTCTACATCTGTCTCTCTCTTTCTCTACATCTCTATCTCTCTTTCTCTTTTTCTCTTTCTCTCTCTCTCCAATAAAAGGCACTCATAAACACCAAGGTGGACTGATTTCCCTTGGTATTTAGGTGGCCCAGTTTGTCTTGTTAATTAGTTGACTCTCGAGTGTACAGATAAAAACCAAAGCGGCCAGACTGACTTCAGGAATTGGAAACTCCCCTATTATACTTCTCTAGTGCATCTAAACTAAAACCAATATATTATATAGTTTTACTTAATTAATTTCCTTCGTCAGGACTCTATCTTCATGCTGTATGTTCTGAATTTATTTTATCTGTGATCGAAATGTGTGTAAACGAATGGACGGATGGAGTTTATAGTTAAGGGACCCTGTGATGTATATAGTCAGTAAATTGGATATCAATGAGTCCTTCAATTACTGCCACGAAACATACTTATATGGAAGGATCTTGTTTCGTGGCATGGTCAGGAGGAATCAGAGGCCTCCCATATTCATACATGCCATTAGGGTTCTTAATGTTGAGGACACGTTGGTAATGTCATAAGAAAGAGAGTTTTAAATTGCTATGGTGTTCCAGATCGGGATTCAATTCCAGAAATTGTTATTCCATTCTGGATGTAATAACAAAATGTTGGAGTTGTGCTGCCTCGGTGGAGTGAAGGAGTGTAGTGAGCATGTGGTGAAATGGTGGTGATGAAATTGGTGGTGAGTGTGTGTGAGTGTGTGAGTGTGTGTGTGAGTGTGTGAGAGAGAGTGTGTGTGTGAGTGTGTGTGTGTGTGTGATTGTGAGTGTGTGTGTGTGTGTGAGAGAGAGAGAGAGAGAGTGTGTGAGTGTGTGTGTGAGTGTGAGTGTATGTGTGTGTGTGTGTGTGTGTGTGTGTGTGTGTGTGTGTGTAACCAAATGTTGAAAAATTATATTACCTTGTAGAGAAAATATAGTTGCATGGCAGAGATTTTACCTACTTTATTGCTATATTTAATCTCAAGGTTTTAATTACCTCCATTAATTAAAGAGAAACAAAATAAGTGAATAAAACAGAGCGAATTCAGTAATCAACATAATTATCTGCTCTCGTGTTCAGATATGACTTTTACTGAAGAAAAAAAAAGATGCCATGTTGAACCAAAACATTGACAATGAAACTTTACGAACAAATAAACAGATAATCAGTGACGAATAAGAGAGCATTTTCCGTGGGTAAGTAATGAAAAACTCCATCGGTACTTGGTTGGAAAGTGTACCAAGTTCTGAGTGTACAGGTTCTCGTGGCATCTCAATTTTGGTTCTACTTTTGGGATGACAGAGAGAGGCATTGCGTTCTGTCAGGTCCAACCACTACACTATGAAATTCCATGCATGCAGTATTCGCCCTGGGGATAGGTTCACGTATACTAGTTAGTTCCCCATTGTTGTGAAAGTGTTGGAGAAAGGGAGGGAGGGATGGAGTTCTTGGCAGGTGAGGATAGATGATGGTATATGGAATGGAAAGTTAGGGTTGGTGGAAGGATGATAGAAATGGAGAAGGGATAGGAAGATGTAGTTTGGATGGATGAAGTGAATGGGGATCCGTGAGGAACGAGAGGAGAGTCAAAAGGGAGAGATAGGAGAGCCTGTGTGGTAGGAAGAAAAGTGAAGTGAAAAGAAGGTATGTGAAATAACTAAGTCTGTAAAGATAGAAAGGATTAAACGAAAGAAGAGCAAAGAAATGATAAGTCAGTAAAAGAATGATTTTGAAAGAGAAGAAAAAGTGATTAAAAAGTGAGTAAAAATGAGGAAAAAGATGAAAGAAAAGAATGATTTGAGATCCAGTCAAAATGTGGACCGAAAAATAAGTCTTAATTATCCCCTCAGCAGGTAATACAGAGAGTCGTAAATTACAGGTATTCGCCAGATATTAACTTCCGTCTCTCGTCATACCTTGGTACATTACCTGCCTTAATTAATATATGTATTTATGTTAAAATGACAAGGTAAATAATATAATAATGGAGACTCATTAATACGTAAATGTTATAAACTAAAGTACCTTTGTGAAATTTCAGTGTGTGTGTGAGAGAGAGAATTTTTACCTCGATTCCCTTGTCCACACTATACTAAATACAAATACTTTGGGATGTTTTGTAATGGAGAGATAGCGAAGATCAATTGGATATGTGATGGGTGAATGGAAGGTGAAAAACAATGACAAGTGACACACATTGGGATAAATGGAGTGAGGCGGCTGACGGGGAAATAAAAAAACAAAAACAAGAAGCGTAAACGATAAGATAATAATGATGACGATGAATGGATGGAGATAAACAGTGTGAGGAAAAGTGGGAGGGAGAGAGGGAGGGAAGAAGGGAGGGAGATAAATAATGTGAGGAAAAGTGGGAGGAAGGGAGGGAGATAAACCGTGTGAGGAAAAGTGGGAGGGAGGGAGGGAGGGAAGAAGGGAGGGAGATAAAAAAGAATAAAAAGATGATGACACACAGAAAGATGAATTGCCCAATGTCTTCTCAAAAAACAAGTCGGTCATAAATTTGGGAAAGCTGGTTGGATATACAATTATTTTGGAGTGTGGGTAAGCTTTTGATATCGTCTGCACCTTATGAAGAAAGAATAGGATTAAAGGAAATTTTTGAGGTGATATATTCTTCCAAACTAGGCCACGAAAATGATTACCTTGGACTAATGTTATGATTTTTTTTTTTTTTTTTTTTTTTTTTTTTTTTTTAATTTGCTGGCTCCTGCAGTGTGGAAAAATGTATAGAGTGGAAAAATGAGTAAGTAGACAGAGCAGCTTAAAATAATAAATAGTATAAGGGGAAAATGAATGAGGGAGGGAGGTATGGATGGATGAATGAGAGAAAAGACAGACAGTGGAAAAAGGGAGTTGAACAGGATAATATAAGAGCAAAGAAAAGTTTAGTTAATTGACTGAATGACGGAAGAGGAAGAGAAGAGAGAAAAAACTAAGTAGATAGATTGATGGATAGAAAAATGAGAAAGATAGATAGACAGTGTAATTGATAGAAAAATGAGAAAGATAGATAGACAGTGTAATTGATAGAGAGGATTAATTAAGAGGAAGAGAGAAAATGTAGGAAGACTAGAGACAGAGGCGATAATTATGCAAATTTAGACTAAGGGATGGACACAGAAATAAAGGGAGGAAAGATCATTAAGCAGAGAGAGAGAGAGAGAGAGAGAGAGAGAGAGAGAGAGAGAGAGAGATGCTTTAATAAATTATCTTAAATGAACAGGAACAGAAAACTGGAAAAGGCGGTACTGAAGGTCATTAATTTCCTCCTAACTCGATAATAATGATGTTGTGTGGAATGTGAATATTTTTTTAATGGAATTGGGTATATATATATATGTATGTATCTTTTGGGAAACACGCGTGATAAAAATAATAATATATAGTCAAATGAACGAGATAAGAATGTAATGGAAAGACGATTGTACCCGACCAAACTTCTCTTTACTGAACCTGATTTCCACGGCAGACTTGGAAATGACAGTTAGCATATTCACGAGCTGGCCAGGAGAGCAGTGCAGGTGGGTGAATAGAGGCGAGGGGGAGGGGGAAGGAGGGAGATTGGATGGGGGGGGAGGAGGGAGAAAGGATGGGGGAGGTGGGGGAGTAGTTATAGGTAGGGAGGGAAGGAGGGAGATAGGATGGGAGAGGTGGGTGAGTAGTTATAGGTGAGGGAGGAAGGAGGGGAGAGGTGGGTGAGTGATTTATTAGACGATGAGTTAGTGAGAAAGTTGAAATAATAGCTGATTGAAAAGGTGAATGAATGAATGAATGAATGAGTGAGTGAAAAAATTCCAAGTGGTCTCAGTGAAAATAAAAGAATGAGGAGAAGAGATATTGAAAATGCAAGAAGGAAGGAAATGTTGAGATGGTGAGAACGTAGAAGGCGAACCAGTTTGTGTGTTGGTGCGAGAGGAATATATGTAAATGTCTGGAAATGCTGCTGGAATGAGGAAGGCGTGGCTGGAATGGGAGGAGTGGCATGGAGTAGAATGGGATTATTTGAATTTGTAGTGGTTTGGGAGGAGTGGCGTGGAGTAGAATGGGATTATTTGAATTTGGAGTGGTTTGGGAGGAGTGGAATGGAGTAGAATGGGATTATTTGAACTGGGAGTGGAGTGATTTGAATTAAAGGAATAGAATGGAGTGGTTGAAATGGACTGATGTGGTTGGAATAAGAATTGTGATTAAAATAACGTAAAGTGAGGAAATTAATGTTTAGAAATTACTTACAAGAGTGTACTTTTTTTTTAATAGTTATGCATTGGTGTAAAAGTGTAATCAAATATTGTTTTAAAGATCTTATTTCTGTATCCATAATGCTCATGTAACACAATCAGTACTGAACACACACACACACACACACACACACACACACACACACACACGGTCCACATGAGACTCCAGCCGGCGTGATAGCAGCCTTAATGAGGGTGGGAGTGAGGTAGGGAGGCGAGACGGCATGTGGGAATGAGGAAATGAGGGAAGGAAGAAAGGAGGGAGGGTAAGGTAGGTAGGAGTGAGAGAAGCTGGGAAGGAGGGAGGGAGGGTAGGGTAGGTAATGTAGGTAGTAGTGAGAGAAGCTGGGAAGGAGGGAGGAAGGGTAGGTAGAAGTGAGAGAGGCTGGGAAGGAGGGAGGAAGGGTAAGGTAGGCAGTGTAGATAGGAGTAAGAGAAGCTGGGAAGGAAGGAGGGAGGGTAGGGTAGGTAGGGATGATAGAATCTGGGAAGGAGGGAGGAAGGATAGGGTAGGTAGGAGTGAAAGAAGCTGGGAGGGAGGGTAGGGTAGGGTAGGGTAGGTAGGGGTGAGAGAAGCTGGGAAGGAAGGGAGGTGTGAGGCATTGGGAGGGAAGGGGAGGTGACAAGGCAAATAAGACTTTTGGCCAAATTGGAGGGATACAGATTTCTCCAAACTAAGCCAGGAAACAGATTGCCTCATGTATATTAGCTAATGAAGGTTTCTGATTTTGTGGGGCATCGTTTGGAGGAACCAGTGTCACTCAGATTGGAAATAAAAACACAAAATACTTCAGAACACAAAAGCTCCTAAATAAAAAAAAAACTACAGTACACTGAAATGTATTACGAATGTGGTGTAAAGTAACTATATAAAATGAAAACTATTACACGATTGTTCTAATGTACACTGAAATTTATTACGAATGTGGTATAAAGTAACTAAAAAAAATGAAAAGTATTACACGATTGTACTAATGTATACTGAAATTTATTACGAATGTGGTATAAAGCAACGTAACTATATAAAATAAAAACTATTACACGATTGTTCAAATGTATACAAGGAAACGTAGTATTCCTAATTTGGTCAGTACTTACTTGGTGCAGCACAGCAGTCCTTCCCACCTGAGACACCAAACTAATTAACTAAGGCACACATTGCTGAAATACTTGTCCAGTTTCACTTTAATGGTATTGTTCTCCACCACGGCATTAATTAGTGTAACTCGTAATCTCTCTGTGTTCCTTAAAATTTTTGTGTATTGTGCCACTAACTTATTTCTTTAAACCTTTCCCCGTCCTGTTGACTCATGTGTGGTTCATCATCATTACCATTACAGCTACCATCAAAAGAGACAAACTCAATTCTACTTCACCATAACAATAGTAGGTACAATGTAAGCATCACAAAATTCATCTCTTCCTCCCTCCCTCCCTTCATCTAACTATCTATCTATCTCTCCCTCCCTCCCTCCAGCCATCCATCCATCCATCTACCTATCTATATATCTATTCATCTCTCCCTCCCTCCCTCCCTTCATCCATCTACCTATCTATATATCTATTCATCTCTCTCTCCCTCCATCAATCTATTTATCTATCCCTCCCTCCCTCCATCCATCCATCCATTTATCTATCCCTCCCTCCATCCCTCCATCCATCTCTCAATTATCTCTCCCTCCATCCATCAATCTATTCATCTCTACCTCCATCCATCAATCTATTCATCTCTCCCTCCATCCATCAATCTATTCATCTTTCCCTCCATCCATCAATCTATTCATCTCTCCCTCCATCTCTCTCTCCCCTGCCTGCCTGCCCCCTCGTTACCCAAACATCACATCAGCATTAACCACTCTCTCGTTCTACCTTGCCTTGGTCTCAGCTGTCAGGGTAAGTCCTAATTAGCAGTAGTAGCTCTGTGGTACTCTTGGTGCTGAGGTGGGGCTAAAGGAGGGATGTATACAGTTGCCAAAAAACGTATTGCGACAACTATTGATAGAACTTTAACCCTAGTAATAACCACAACTATTTGTAGGGACTATAAGCATGTATACAAAAGGAAATATACATATCCTTCTGTAATACATACTTATAATCCCTACAAACAACTATGGACATTAATATATTTAATGTTGTATCAATAGTTGTTGCAATACCTTTTCTGGCAACTATACAACCACAATCAAATATACACGAAATATACTATATACACAGATCTATATAAACAGATTCTCGTGTACAAACACTTATACACTTCCTTGCACGTCTACAACATAAAGCTCGAGTGAGGGAGTGACTGAGGGAGAGTACACTGAATTCTAAGTTACTCTCATGAATATAAATTGTCCGTAAACAGATATCACATAATCTTGTTTCATTTTATTTTTGTTTTAAAGAAGGAATCCAGGGTCATATTTCCTTCCTGGGCTTAATTTTCCCTAAAGCAATGACAGTAATAACCACTGGTAGTTAATTTTTCAGAAAATAAACACAATTGAGCACGAGAAGCAAAGGGTAAGAAAGAACAACGGTAGCAACACACACACACACACACATACACACACACACACACACACACACACACACACACACACACACACACACACACACACACACACACACACACACACACACACACACACACACAGACACACATACAGACACAAATACACGAAACAATGGATGATACTCTGTGAAGTCAGTCAATAAGCCTTTACTTCCGACAAAGGGGAAAAAATCATACACACACACACACACACACACATACACACACACACACACACACACACACACACACACACACACACACACACACACACACACACACACACACACACACACAAAGAGCTTATGCTAACCTCATTTTCCAATTCCACCCGAATAAAAGAAAGGCACAACAGAGAAAAAAAAAAGCAGAAAATAAAAAGGATACTACATGGGCTTTTGTTCTGATCTGAGCATAAAAGGCCCACTCGAATGTTCATAGAGTAACAAGAGAGAGTGAAGAGAAGGTAATAGGTTGGTTGGTAGGTGGGTGGGGTGATTGGAAGTAAGCAAAGTATCGGAATATATGAGGACAGGGAATGATAGCATGGGAGGAGAAGGAGGTGGTAATAAGTAGGTGGTAGTGGTGTGGTGATGCGAAGGAAGGAAGGAAAGTATGCATGGGAATAATGAGTGAAAGGAAACGATTAGGTGGAAGGAGGAAGTGATAGGTAAGTGGGTGTGGTGTGGTGATGAGAAGGAAGAAAAGTATAAAAAAAAAAGGATAAGGTGGAAGAGGAGTAGATAATAATATGGGTGAGTGTGGTGATGTGAACGAAGGAAAGTATAAGAGAAAGAGGTACAAAGAACGATAAGATGGACGAAGGAGGAAGTAATAGGAAGGTGGGTGGGTGAGGGGATAGGAAGGAAGGGAAGTATGCTTGGAAATAATGAGGGAAAGGGAATAGTAAAGTGGAAAGAAAAGAGGTAATAGGTTGGTGGGTGGGAAGGAAGGAAGGAAAGTATGGGAGTATAAACGAAACATAAGACTGAATTTCACATGCGATAATTACGGTACATAACAGCGGCGTTGCTCACGGACTTTAGGACAACATCTATTTGCATATGAATGTCGTGCTATCGGATTGCAGTGTGTGCATGGGTGTAGTTGTAGTTGTTTGTTAATGTATATAACACTTAGGCTTCGTGTGTATATAGTATAGTATAATGTTTATGATATATTACGAAGCGTTTGAGAATTAGCTATACACAATTTTACTTTTATTTATTCTTCAAATTGGATTATAATCTGCGTTTTCTTGGTGGTTGTTTACAAGTCTCGTTGGTAATACAGGAGAGTGTTCTGAATCCTCTGTAATGCCTCTTATGTAAATTTGTACAGTACGTGTGTGCGTCGTTGTCAGGGAGGAATATCGGCGTTTGTGCAAATAATTGTATGAATAATTGGAAATGTAAATTCTCATTCACTCTCTCTCTCTCTCTTTATCTTTTTCTCCCTCTCTCTCTTTCCCTGTTTCTCCCTCTCTCTCTTTCTCTTTCTCTCCCTCTCTCTCTTTTCTTTCTCTCCCTCTGTATAAAATATGAGAGAATCAGATGAGAGAAGGGAAACAGACAGTGACAGAGAAAAAGATAAGATTAAAGAGAGAGAGAGAGAGAGAGAGAGAGAGAGAGAGAGAGAGAGAGAGAGAGAGAGAGAGAGAGAGGAACAAGAGAAGGGCGTAACTGTCTAACGTCCACACCTTCATCCAGGGCTGTGTTGAGAAAAAGGTGCCGTAATCACCTCATTAGAAGAAGCGACCACGTCACCCCCCCACCCACACACAACCCTCTCTTCCCTCATCTAACTCCCTTCAATTCACTTTTTCTCATTTTACTCTTTCTCATTTCATCCCCACGTCACCCCCACACAACCCTCTCTTCCCTCATTCAACTCCCTTCAATTCATTTTTTATCATTTTACTCTCTCATTTCATCCCCACAACCCTCTCTTTCCTCATTCAACTCCCTTCAACTCATTTCAACTCGCTTCAACTCATTTCAACTCATTTTTCTCCTTTTACTCTTTCTCATTTCATCCCCACGCCACCCACACACACCTCATTTTCCATCGACACCCTCACCCCTTCATTTCACTCTCCCTCATTTCATCCTTTAATTTCTATGCATAATACTCCCCAAACTCGACATTCCAAACCTCTCTTTTTTAACCATCTCATTCCCTTTTATTTCACTCCCCCTCACTTCATCCCAAATCGATATCTCACACTTCTTTCTCCATAATCCAATACTCATTCTATTTCACTTCACTCTCCCTCAGTTCTATCTGTCTCTTCGATACGGTAATTAATTGTGATTCTTTATAGCCTTCCCACACTTCTCTTTCTTCCATTCAACACACACACACACACATAGACTCTTTCTCTCTCTTTCTCTCTCTCTCTCTCTCTCTCTCTCTCTCTCTCTCTCTCTCTCTCTCTCTCTCTCTCTCTCTCTCTCTCTCTCTCTCTCTCTCTCTCTCTCCTCTCTCTCTCTCTCTCCTCTCTCTCTCTCTCTCTCTCTCTCTTCTCTCTCTCTCTCTCTCTCTCTCTCTCTCTCTCTCTCTCTCTCTCTCTCTCTCTCTCTCTCTCTCTCTCTCTCTCTCTCTCTCTCTCTCTCTCTCTCTCTCTCTCTCTCTCTCTCTCTCTCTCTCTCTCTCTCTCTCTCTCTCTCTCTCTCTCTCTCTCTCTCTCTCCATCCAATATATCAGTCTTCCTCACTTCATTCTCCTTCATTAAATTTTTCTCCTGATTTCTTTGCCTCCTCGCTTCACCCCGCTCGTTCTCCCTCACTAAATTCTATCGTCTATTTTCCATTTTTGTTTCTCTTTCCAATCGCCCATTATCAGTCTTTCCTTCCTTATCCTTAAAATCCGTATTCATCTCTTCTCGTGTTCTTATCGTATAATATAATCTTTTTAATTCATGTCTGTATCTTTATATTATCGATCAATTCCCTCTTTTGGTTGGTTTGCCAAAATGATTAGTTCGGTGTTACTGATAAAGGTTTCGTAACAGTTAAAAAAATTGGCCCAGTAATTTCCAGACACCAAACTTTTCTAGTATTTTTTTGGGGTAATAATTGAAGCAGTCAGCAGAACAATGCTACAATAAGTGCAGAATAAAGACCAATTTTTGACCAATTCTGTGTATGAATTTCTGAGGACGACTGTACATGCATAATCATATAAGTGGATTCTTCATTTGCAAACCTAACAAATTAATGTGATAGTGTTTACAGCACTGTCTCCTTTGTTGTTGAATATTTTGATAAGCCTTCTGTAGAGTATATATAGATGGAATTAAAAGCTCTGGGATTTACAGTATGCTATATTTCAACACTTTCCAAGACAACAATATGTATAATAAAAAAACAACAACAACAACAGTACATTTTCACACTTTTTTCTTCCTCCCTAACATTTTTCTTTTGTGTCCAACCTTTCCTCCTCTCTCCTTATCCATCTTTCTCCTTATTCCTCCTTTATAGTTCCAATTTTATCTTTTCTTCACATTTTGTCGCCTCTTCTTTGCTCTACCCCTAATACCCAAGTCACGCCTCTCTCTTATTTCTCCAGTATTCATTGCTACACCTGCCTGGCCCCTTCTCCCACTCTTTCTTTTCCTTCTTTTATTCTCTGTCGCCTTCGTTTCCTTCTTCATCTCCTGCTCTCTCTTTCTTTCTTATTGTATTTTCCCTTTTTTTGTCTCTTTTCTTCGATCTTTTAATCTATCTTACATTCACCTCTACAATCTTATTAATCATATTTATTTATTACATTTTTAGTTTATTCTCATCATTCTGTTATCCCATTTTAATCTTGTTTAATTTCATTCCATTATTCTTTTTATCTTGTCATTTTCTCCATTAGTTTTTCTCTAATCTACTCCCTCATCCCTACTCCCACATCCCTACTCCCACATCCCTACTCCCACATCCCTACTCCCACCCCCAGTACCGTGGCAACACCCTTTACCTCCCTCTCCCTCCCTTTACCTCCCTCTCCCTCCCTCTCCCTTACTTCCTCCTTCCTTTATAAATATTCAGAACGTGTGTTTCTCATTATTTATGGTTCAGTCCTTTCCTGTGTTTTAATCTGAAGCCTCCAGTGCACCTTGGTATTAAATTTTTGTAATGTATTTCTCTGTTTTTTTTATTTTTTATTATTATTTCTGTTATTTATTTTTATTCTATTTTTTTTATTTTCTTCGTTTTTTTTTTTTTTTTTTTTGTGTGTGTGTGTTCTGATGCTGATAATAAGTCTAGTTCCCTGCCATAATGTTCATACACTTTTCATGGTTATGTTAGGTTAGGATAGGTTAAATTAGGTCAGGCTTGATTAGGTTTTGTTAGATTAAGTTAGGATATGTTGGGCCATGTTAGGGTTAGGCAAACTTAGGTCAGGATAGATTAGGATATGTTTGGCTAAGTTAGGTTATGTTAGATTCGGCTAAGTTAAGTTAGGTTAGGATAGGATAGGATAGGATAAGATAGGTTAGTTTAGGTTAGGAAAAGATAGGATAAAATAGGATAGGAGAAAATAGGATAGGAATAGATAGGCTAGCTTAGATTAGGAAAGGATAAAATAAAATAGATTAGGTTAGCTTAGGTTAGGAATAGATAGGATAGATTAGGTTAGGTTAGGTTTAGATAGGTTAGCTTAGATCAGGAGAGGAGAGGATAAAGTAAGTAGATTAGGTATTTAATTCATGAATGGTTAGGTTAGGTTAGGTGTGAAAGAGTTGGTGGAGGGAGATCATGTGACTGGGTTAGGTTAGGTTAGGTTAGGTTAGGTTAGGTTATAGGTTAGGTTAGGTTAGGTTAGGTTAGATTTGAAAGAGTTTGTGGGGTCAGTGGTGAATAGAGAAGCAGTAAGGGACCCCCAGGAGAGTATGTGACTGGGTTAGGTTAGGTTAGGTTAGGTTTGAAAGAGTTTGTGGGGTCAGTGGTGAAGAGAGAAGCAGTAAGGGACCCCCAAGAGATCATGTGACTGCTGGGCCACTTTCTCCAGTCCTCTTTGGGGGTTATTGTCTCAGCTTTCTGCTCGCCTTTCAGAAGCACAGACTCTTCTCATTTTTTGCTCCATTTTAGATTCCCCCTCTCTCTCTATCTCTTTCTATTTCTTATCTCTATGTTTTTTGTTTTCTCTTTCTATTTCTTATCTCTATTTGTTCTCTCTTTTTCTTCTTCTTTTTTTCTCTCTCTCTCTCTTTCATCCCAACTAAACTATTAACATTTTATGAGACAACGTGACATATTACAAAAAAGTGAAATTTACATAGTAATTCTTAGATCACATGCCTCCACCAAAATCAGATAATTTTAAGGACCCAGTGATCATGTATGGGAATTGGAGGCTTCTGTTTCCTCCCTAACTATGCCACGAAACACGCTCCTTCCCTATAGGTGTGTGTGTGTGTGTGTGTGTGTGTGTGTGTGTGTGTGTGTTTCGTGGCAATGTTTGAAGGACTGTATCGAACACACAGACAGAAAACCAAAGCCAATCATTTAAGAGGGAAGTTTTGTGTTGGTAATTCTGGAGAAACTGAATCCTCCAAACTAATCCAAGCAACAGAACACCATTTTTTTTAGCTCTTTTGTTCCTGTTTCCTGGCATACTTTGGAGGAATTAAGGCACTCCAATGTACCAAAAATAAATTACCACCTTAAACCCTCATTGCGAAGGTAAGAAGAAAAAGGTGATAAAAAAAAAAAAAGGGTGAAAACAATTTATAGGTGGGTTGTATTTCCGTCTGTTTCATTTCTGTCCCCGGGGTGATGGAAATAAAACCAATAAGGCCTCCTGGAGTGCTGCCCCCCTTCCCCCGTTGCACCCTCATTTCCCCCCCACCCCTCCCCTTCACCTTCCCCCACCATTATCTTCCCACCCCCCTTCCCAAATCACCTCCCCCCATCTCCTTCCTTCCCCCATCACTCTCCTTCCCCCATCACCTTCCTTCCCCCATCACCATCCCCCACCTCACCTATCTTCCCCCCCCCCCCACTTCACCTATCTCCCCCCCCCCCCCACCTCCCTCTTTTCTCTTTCTAACCTTATATTTTCTGGAGGGTGAAATGACCACCTCTGCTCCCTGGGAAAAGGTATATAGCCGTTAACTTCTTGTTTAATAATACACCTTTGTCGATATTGGAAGAGGTAGAGGTAGGGAAGGGAAGAGAGAGAAGATGAAAGGAAATGGAGAGGAGTGGTAGAGAAGAGGAAGGTAAAGAAGAGGAAATGAAAGGAAGAGGAGTGGTAGAGAAGAGGAAGGTAGAGAAGAGGAAAGGAAATGGAGAGGAGTGGTAGAGAAGAGGAAGGTAGAGAAGAGGAAAGGAAATGAAGAGGAGTGGTAGAGAAGAGGAAAGGAAATGATGAGGAGAGAAGAGTTAGGAGACACACAGACGGAAGTGTACAAGACAAAATAAAAAACAAAAAAGCTAAGAAAATTAGAAAGAGTAGAGACACAAGAGTAGGACACACACACACACACACACAAAAAAAAAAAAAAATATATATATATATATATATATATATATATATATGAAGAGGGAATGGAGGAGACGACGCAAGGGTATGAACAAAAAAAAAAATGGTGTTGCTTTGGGGAGGGTAGTTTGGGAGGCTCGCGTGCCAGGAAAAGATTGCCAGTCCCCAAGAAAAAGAGGAGAGAGTTAACTTCACTGGGCCAATTCATTTCTGGTGTCACGAGAAACTGTGCTTGAATATTTTTGA
Organism: Petrolisthes manimaculis; assembly: GCA_034508575.1. NCBI lineage: Eukaryota > Metazoa > Arthropoda > Malacostraca > Decapoda > Porcellanidae > Petrolisthes > Petrolisthes manimaculis. Next base: position 22,713 of record JAWZYT010005572.1, read on the forward strand.
CCGAGGGATTTATGGATTAATTAAAGGGGGAAGTTGTGTATTAGTGAATCTGGAACAATTGAATCCTCCAAACAATTCCAAGCAATAGAACACCATTATTTGGGTTAACTTGGTCCTGTTTCCTGGCATACTTTGGTGGAATCAAGGCAATCCAATGTACCAAAAGGGAATTAATTACCATCTTAAGGGACCCTGTGATCGTGTATGGGACTTGGTGGCCTCTGATTCCTCCTGACTGTGCCACGAAACATGTTCCTATGATTAATGTAGGTGTGTGTATTTCGTGGCAATGTTTGAAGGAATCATTCATATAGATATAGAGATGATACAATGTGACTAATTTTTCTTTTAAATGATGACTATTGAAATAACCTTGAAACCTGTAGGAAGTGATGCAAATTGGATATTGTATTTGGATTGATGTAGTTTTAACAGAAAAAAAAAATAGAAAAAAATAAAACAGAAATAGAAAAACTAAAAAAAAAAACTAAAAAAAAAAAAAGGCTTTGCAATCGTCCAGTCCCAATCGAGGTGAAATGAAAACGAATCCAAGTGAAACATCAAGTATTCATAACTGGGTGAATGTTGGTTGGCGTGTTGACAGTGGTTGAGGGGATGGCCGCCAGGTGTCTACACTCACGGGACACTAACTTGTTTGGTTTTCATTTCCCCGGCCTTGGTATGTGTGTGTGTGTGTGTGTGTGTGTGTGTGTGTGTGTGTGTGTGTGTGTGTGTGTGTGTGTGTGTGTGTGTGTGTGTGTGTGTGTGTGTGTGTGTGTGTGTGTGTGTGTGTGTGTGTGTGTGTGTGTGTGTGTGTGTGTGTGTTGTGTGGGTTCAGTGGAAAACAAAGGTCCTGACTATTTGTTTTATTCCTGAGGTCTGGGTTTGCATTATTTTCTATCCACTCCTGTGAAATGTGTCGATATATTTCTGTTTTTTACGTAAATTTAATTCACTCTATAAAAAAAAATCTTTAAAATAATCTTCAGAAAATTTATAATCACACTTATTTTCTATCCACTGCTCTGAAATGTGTCAATATAATTTTTGTTTTTAATGTAAATTTAGTACACCTTAAAAAATATACCATACTTATTTTCTATCCACTGCTGTGAAATACGTCAATATATATTTGTTGTTTTAAAGTAAATTTAGTGCACCTTAAAAAAATATCATCATACTTTATAACTTCTATGGTCTCCTATCAATTTTAACGTAGCTGGTCAGAAGTTAGACATTTCTCCTTAGGCTGAGTACTCAATCCAAAAGCCGCTCAACCAGGAGAGAAAAAAATGGCACCAGTTTCTCTTGTGCTCAACCACACTACCGTTATCACCCAGTGCCACACACCACCTCACTCATACTCCACTCTTCCTACCACACACCACCTCACTCATACTCCACTTTCCTTACCACATTCCACTTTCCCTACCACACTCCACTTTCCCTACCATACTCCACTTTCCCTACCACACTCCACTTTCCCTACCACACTCCACTTTCCCTACCACACTCCACTTTCCCTACCACACTCCACTTTCCCTACCACACTCCACTTTCCCTACCACACTCCACTTTCCCTACCACACTCCACTTTCCCTACCACACTCCACTTTCCCTACCACATTCCACTTTCCCTACCACACTCCACTTTCCCTACCACACTCAATTTTATATATGCCTTCCTCTTTTGATCCTTTAGTTTTACCTACGACATCCTACATTACGTCACTCAATCCTGATAAACTCATCCTTGCATTATCATGGATCTATTACCTCATTCTACCCAAGCCAGTCATAACAAACGTAATCATACTTTATCTTAATATTACCCAAGTATATAAATATTTAAGGGGATGGTATGCTTTTGTTACAATGGAGTGCCTTGATTCATCCAAAGTATGCCAGGAAACAGAACCAGAGGAACAAAAATAATGGTGACCTGTTGCTTGGAATAGTTTGAAGGAATAATTTGCTCCACATTTACCAACATTGTATCCTCCCCTTAACCCAAAGCTGACATACTGTACCTTATTCCACATTCTCCTTCCTTCATCCCACCTACTGTTACTTTCTGTCAATTTCAGTCTCTTCGTTGTAGAATTCATCTCCCTCTCTCCCTCCACACACAGTCTCCAGTTCCATGGGTCCCTCTTTCTCTGTTTTTTTTCCTCCTGCCCTTTGTTTTCGCTCCATCCCTATTCTCTCTTCCTCCCTATTCTCTCTCCCTTCCTATTCTCTCTCCCTTCCTATTCTCTCTCCAATCACTTTTTCACTCCCTCCTCTTGCTTCTTTTTCCTTTCTCTCTGTTTTCCGTTTCTCTTGTATTAATATATATTTACCCCGAAATTTACCCTAAAAAATGGGTTGTGGATAACAGCTTCTCCACAAACACATTTCCCTCACTTTACTCAGAGTTGGACTTTTTGTATACAGTCAGATATATGTCGTGGTACAACTTGGGTTCATGTTCAACTCCTCCCAGTATCAAGTTCTTTATCAGCCAGTGGGATATATGAGGGGCAGAAGTCTTTGTATGTGATGACGATGGAAATTTAGTATCGGGCAATAGTCACTGGTTGCTGGAAAGGGACGAATATCATCTACCTGGGGTGTACCACGAGTTCATGTGTCCAACTGTACGTATAGCTGTATTGTTTTATAGAGAAAAAGGGGATGTAGGAGACTAAACAAAGAATAGGGACTGACTAAATCACGGTAGCATCGCTCACCTCTCTAAATATGAACCTGATGATTAATGGATAGGGATGAGTTGGGTCTACTTCCCCTACCCTTTCCTGCCACTCCACACAACCCCTCATGAAGGGCGTCACGGGGAATTAAAATTGCATTAAATCGCAGTCAACTTAACGCAATAAAAACAATCATGTAAGTGGGAGGATGTAGGTCAGGTTGCTGGGGAAAGTTTGTATGGAATTCTGAGTTTTAGGGACGGGTGTTGTTAGGATGACTATTCCTTTGGCAAATTTCCCGACCCCTTTCCGTCCGCATGAGGGAAATGAAAATACTGAGGCCAAAACTTCATTGTGTTGAGGGTGAAGGGAGATGTCAGGACGGTCCCGTTTGGTCCTCAGATGTGAATTGGTTCGTGTTGTGTTCGAATGTTGCCTTTTGTCTGTTTACTGCCGTCTTTTGGGAAGCAAAATTTTGAACATGGGGTAGATAGATAGATAGATTTAGATAGATGAACATATAGTTAGGCAGAAAAATAGAGAGATAGATTAATTAAAATAGTATACAGCGAAATGTACAGTCGCAAGAGTGAGTTTTATGATTAAGGAATCAATGCAGTATAAAAGTAAAGTCTGTCTAGTTAAGGAAGGAGAAAGGGAAGGGGACAAGAGTGGAAGGAGAAAGTGGAAGGGGATAATAAAGGAAAGGAAGGGGCCAACAAATGATGGAGGAGAGAAAGGGGACAAGAACAGTGGGAAGAGGAGAGGCAGGGGTAACAACGGAAGGAGGAAGTGGAAAGGGAAAACAGAGAAGGGAGCAAACGATGGAGGGAAAGGGGAAACAGATAATGAAGGAGGGAAAGGGGAAACAAATGATGGAGGGAAAGGGGAAACAGATGATGGAGAAGGAAAAGGGGCAACATATGATGAAGGGAAAGGGACAACAGATGATGGAGGAAAGGGAGCAACAGACGATGAAGGGAAAGGGGAAACAGATGAAGAAGGAAAAGGGGAAACAAATGATGAAGGAAGTAAATGGGACAATAGATGATGAAGGAAGTAAAAAGGCAACAGCTGATGAAGGAAGTAAATGGGACAATAAATGATGAAGGAAGTAAATGGGACAATAAATGATGAAGGAAGTAAATAGGACAACAGCTGATGATGATGAAGGAGGGGAAGGGAAGCAACAGAGACAACGAGAGGTATAGGCCAGGTAAGCAGGAGCCAGGACGTCAACAAGATAAATGTCTCCCAATAACAGGTAATCTCCAGCCAGCCCCTCTGTGTGGATCAGCCAGGGTGAAAGTAACTCTATTCCCACCTTCATTCCCTTCCCATCAGGCCTAAAAGTTAGTTAGTTGTTGTCGTCGTTTTTTTTTTTTTTTTTTTTTTTTTTTTTTTTTTTTTTTTTTTGACATACCTCTATCTACATTATCCACTTTAGTTTGTCACCGTCACATTATATCCATGCAAGTATTTTATTATTTTTGCCAACATTCATAGAGGCTGACGTAATACAGGATGAGGATATAACTCCTGTAAATGACATCATAATATCATGTTAACATTCTTTTACTGGAGGTGTACTGTGTCTAGGAATATTAAGGGGGAAGTTAAATGTTGGTAAATCTGGAGCAAATGATTCCTCCACACTATTCTAAGCAACAGAACACCATTATGTTTGTTCATCTGGTCCTGTTTCCTGGCATACTTTGGAGGAATCATGGCACTCCAATGTAACAAAGAGGAATTATCCCCTTTTAAGTATCCTCATTAATATGAATAAAATTGTTGTTTATATTACTCTGTGCCCTTTGTTTTATTCCTATTTATCCTTTCTCCTCTTATCTTCCTCTCTCTCTGTCTCTCTCTCCTTTCCCCCTTGAAGTAGTTCCATTTCTCATTCTTCTTTTTCCTCCCCTGCTGCTCCTCCATGCATCTTCCTCCTCCATCTCTTTGTTCCCTCTGCTCTCTCATCAGAGTTTTTTCTTTCCTCCATCCGTATCGTTCCCTTCCGGCAACCTCCTCAAGTTCTGTAAACCTTTCTTACTCTTACAATTTACCACTTTCACTTCCTGATGTATACGAACTCAGTGCCATTGTCTTATTCTTTATGTTCTCTTTTTACTCGAGTTTCATTATTCTCGTGTACAATTATTATGATCATCCATAACTATTTTTAGCCATAGTACTCCTACAAATCCTCATTCATAACTTGGCACCATAATCACTATAATTATACGGTTCCATTATCAAGCCAAATTCACCATTACTATCTGACATGATCAAGCAACTTCTGAAAAAAAAAAATGCAGTCGTCTTCTTCACAGCTTCTCTCTCTCTCTCTCTCTCCTCTCTCTCTCTCTCCTCTCTCTCTCTCTGTCTCTGTCTCTGTCTCTCTCTCTCTCTCTCTCTCTCTCTCTCTCTCTCTCTCTCTCTCTCTCTCTCTCTCTCTCTCTCAAACAGATCACAAGTTTTTCCATCTGGATCTCGTCTTGCCCTTCCAACCAGGGTACGATTCTCAAGTGTACAAACAAAGACCGACGCGACAAGAACAGAAGATTCCATTTTATCATCACAACACACTTGATACAAACTGTCTGACCATTTTGTATGTTTGTTACTGTTGTTGCTGTTGTTGCTCTTGCTACTCTTATTACTTTGTTGTTGTTGCTAAGGTTGTTGATGTTATTTGATGTTGTTGTTGTTACTGTTTGTCGTTGTTGTTATTGTTTTTATTATTTATGATACGTTTGTTGTTGTCCTGTCTTTCTCCTGCATTGGCCATTTTACTCCCTATCTCTTCCATCTCGTTATTTCGTTATCTCCTCGTCTGTAACCATTTTTGTCCCCTTCCATCCCTCCTTTCATTACATTCCTCTTTACTCACGTCATCTGTATCCATCTCTGTCCCTTTCCTCCCCCATCCCTTCCCTTCAATACATCCCTTTCCTTTGTCACGTCTCACCTCTTCCATCCTTTCCTTTCATTACATCCCTTTCCTCTCTCATATCTTTCCTCTTCCATCCTCCTCTGTTGTGCCAGTCTACCCTGTCATCCTCCTCAATTTACCTCGCAATTTCGTGCTACATAGACGAGTCCTAGAATGGCACGGGAAATTGATATAGGTTGATAGACAGCGTGTGAAAAGTTAACAAACAGTAAAGGGGAGGAAGGGGATGGATCGCCAACTATGGTACGACATGCAATAAAGGAAAGGTGGTCAATCTGTCAGTCACTATTCAGCATCACTAGTGACTTTTTTGTCTATACTGTAACTGTAAGGTAAGGAAGGGTGAGGGTTGCTGGGAGATTGGTAAGAACAGGCAGTTAGTGTTAGGATTTCTGTCTGTCTGTCTGTCTATCTGTCTGTGAATAGATACCTCACTGAGTTAATATTTACCATCAAGTTCTGTCTGTCTGTCTATCTGTCTGTGAATAGATACCTCACTAAGTTAATATTTACCATCATCACTACTATTCATCCATATTATATTTCCGTGTACCTTCTTGAGTCAACATATCTCTTCAGAATGACCAAAGCCTTCTATTAATATCTGATGCCCCGTCAGTAAGTACTTGTCATGGTTTAGACAAAATAATACTAAGCTTGGTCATCCTCTTACCTGATGCCTAAAGTTAAGCTCCAGTATTGAGGCTTTATTTATTTTGTACATAAGGTGGGTTGTTCTTGTTGTATTTTACAGTACTGTGCCATTGTGTTCAAATACAGACATAATAGAGTATGCTGTTGTGGAGTGATGAGTCTCGACCCTGGGGGAATTTGGCACGAGATGAGATCACCACTATTCCATTTAAGGACCCTGTGATGTAGTCAGAAAAGAGGAGGTTTGGGGAGTCCTTCAAACATTGCCAGGAAACACCACCCATATGGAAGGAGTTTGTTTCGTGGCTTGGTTAGGAGGAATCAGAAGCCTCCAATTTTTATACACGATCACAGGGTCCTTGATTAACCCTATGACGTGGGTGATGATACGTGAAAGAAATAGCAAGGGTAGGAAGGAACGGATATCAACAAGGAATCCTGTAATTCTATCCAAGACCTGCATTTCCTACACAACATATTTTTTTTTTTCGTTAAAATTAATCCCTCTTGCCTTGAAAAAACGAGAGTATACTAGAACTGTCTTACGTATTATTATCATTATCATTATTATTATTATTATTATTATTATTATTATTATTATTATTATTATCATTATTATTATTATTGTATTCTGTTATCTGTCTTTCCATAATTTTATCTGTCTTTTCTTCTTTCTTTTTTGCTGTATAAGGAAGTGAAGAAAGAGTTTATTGATAGCGTATTTGTCTTGCGTAATATGTTCCATTACCAATTTTTCCATAGTCTCCTCTATGTCTTCTCTTCTCCTTCTCTTCTCCCTCTCTCTGCTTTCTATGTCATCGCCTCTCCCATTGAACCAAGCACAAAGGATTCAATCTCATTTATGAACCGGTATGTAAGAGGACGGTTCGACTCTATTCATGGGATTTCTATCACTTGGGAAGAGGAAAGGGAACGATAGGGAAGGAAGGGAGGACAGAGTGAATGATTTTGAGACGTGTGGGAATGAGGGAAAGGAAATGATGTGATGGATTGAAGGAAGTGAGGATGGAGGGAAGGAGAGGAAGGATAGGGAAGGAGAGGAAGGATAGGGAAGGAAGGGAGGACAGAGTAAATTATTTTGAGAGACATGGGAATGAGGGAAATAAAAAAGAAAGAAAGATGGATTGAAGGAAGTGAGATGGAGAGAGTGATTTTGTAAGACGAGAGAAGGGGATGGAAAGGTGAGGACATGAAGGAAAAAGATGGAGGAAAATAGGTGAGGAATGAGGAAATTATTTTGATAAATTATGTATAAAAAGGGAAAGGAAATAGCAGGATAAAGTAAAGGAAATGTTGAAATGAGGAAAAATCGGGAGAGACGAGAGAGAAGTAATTATAGTAGGATTAAGAGAAACAGTAGAGAGGGATGAAACAGTATGAGAGAAATCCAGAGAAAGAGGAGTAAAGACAACGAAATGTGAAAAGAATAAAGTAGGAAATGTTGAAGAAAGATAGAGAATATGAAGAAAAACTGAAGTGTAGAAAAAAAATATATAATAAATGAGATTGTGAGATGGTGCAAGCAAAGAATGATAATTGTGGAGAACCAAAAGTGGAGATTAATTAAGGAACGAAAGGGTGATTAAAATGAGAAGATTAGAAAGAAAGGAAGGGAAGTTAATGAGGTGGAGAATGGAAGCAGTGACATAGCAAACCAAAAGAAATTAAGGAAAAGGGAAAGGAAGGGAAGGGAAGATGAAGAGAAATGGAAGGAAGGAATAAGTAAGTAGGTGAATGAATGATGTAAAGATTGAAAGAAGCGACACAAACGGATATGAATGAAGGAGATGAGGGAAGGGGAAAATGACAGAAGTAGAGGAAAGTGAATAAAATAAATGAAGGAGGGAGGAAAGGGGAAAATGATAGAAGTAAAGGGAAGTGAAAAAAGGAAATGAAGAAAGGAGGAAAGGGAAGTGAATAAAAGAAATGAAGGAGGGAGGAAAGGGTGGAAGAAGTTAGTGATGTGGGGACGAAAGGCGAGACAAGGAAGGAAAAAAAAAAAAGGAAAGAAAGGGTCTCTGTTTGGCCTGCCTCACCACCTACCTTAAAAGCCTGGAAGAGATAAGACGTAAGCAGGAGAGATAAAGGCTGCTAACTCGGGGCCAAAAAGAGAGAGAGAGAGAGAGAGAGAGAGAGAGAGAGAGAGAGAGAGAGAGAGAGAGAGAGACTGCTAACTTTAAAGGGTAAGTTAAGGACAATGATTGGTAGATGAGTGATACGGAATAACAACACAGCTTCTTCTTAGTGTCTCCTTCAACGCTCCCTTCCTTCATATAACCACCTCATATAATTATACACTCTAATACCTTCCCTCCTAACTTGTACAATACTTCTCATACATTTCCACTGATTCCACCTTCCCTCAATGTGTGTTCTTTTATCGTATACCATATTTTCTATTTCCATTATCTAGATCCTGTCATATTCCAGAAATCAACGAATACTTACCTTGGTTTTTATTATTTTGTTTATGAGGGTGACGATAAATGCACGTGGTTGGTTGAAAGAAAGAAACCACATGAACGGAACTCAATGAAGGAGACTGATGAGGGAAAGGGTTCAGCTGTCACATGTCACCCACTATTCACTACTGCCCGTGTTGTGTTGTGTTGTGTTGTGTTGTGTGATGTTGTGTTGTGTTGTGTTGCGTGATGGTGTGTTGTGTTGCGTGATGGTGTGTTGTGTGATGTTGTGTGTTGTGTGATGGTGTGTTGTGTGATGCTGTATTCTGTTGTGTTGTGTTGTATTGTGATGTTGTGTTGTGTGATGGTGTGTTGTGTTGTGTTGTGTTGTGTTGTGTTGTGTTGTGTGATGCTGTGTTGTGTTGTGTGACGTACGTACCTTGTGTTCATTCAGCCACCAGCAGGACACAACCTCACAACACACTCGCTGTCCACTTACCTGAAATGCAAATAAAGGTGATACAATTAGATACATTCCTGACTTGGTGTTGGTGTTTGCTTTTGGTTTTGTGTCGATTGTTGTTGGTTGCTACTTTTTGTGTGTTTGGTACAGTTGCCTCCAAAAATTTCGAGACTTTACCTGCTAGACTTTAACAGGTAGTGTCTTGAAATTTTTGGAGGCAACTGTACTTACTCTGTGAACGTAAAAAAAAAATAAAAATAAAATGATGATGATAAGGCGTAATATATATACTGTGTGAATATTTAATTAATGACATTATAAATGTTGTAATCAATTTGGTAATTAGTTTGTAATGCGTGAACAAACTTGCTTACACGTGTGCTTTCAATAAACAGGAATATTACCAAAGTGGATGAGGTATGTATGGATAAAGTAAGCGTGGATAATATAAAAAGCAGAGTAGATAAAAAATGGGAGTGCATGCTGAATGGATAATTTGATAAGGTGAATGTGTTGTGGATATTAATTAAGGCTAGAGTATAATTATGGTGCATAGGAGTTCCTTGATTCCCCCAAAGTATGCCAAGAAACAGGACCACATGAACAAAAATAATGATGGCCTGTTGCTTGGGACTAATTTGGAGGAATCAGATGCTCCAGATTTACCAACACTGTACTTCTCCCTTTAAAACTGCAGAGTGAATATGAATTGTACCCGACATAAGTAAAGGAATAAGTAATGCATCTCGTACCGAAGTTGTAAGAGAACGCTATACCTTCTGAGTTAGGTGCAACGACGACGAAAATATTGGATAGGACTCACAGTGGCTCAATTCAGTCAGCCATTAATTAATTCCACCAAATTTTCTTCTCTGGGATATTTCTTCCATCTTTGCGACTTTGCAGAGCCAGTTGTTGTTTAGGGGGAGTGGGAATAGGGGACAGGCTTGGGTTTTTTTTTGGGGGGGTGCGGGAATAGGGGGGCAGGCTTGGGGTTGAGGGGTAAAAAGCCTGTTCCTTATTCCCGCACCCCTTCCTAACCCCCTCCCCCCCTCCCCAAGCCTGTCCCCATGTTAGAGTGTTATTTACAGCCAATATAAGAAAATGAAGTCCCGACCTCAGCTGAAATAGATAACAATTGATAACAGCTGGTTGGTGGCTACAAGTTCGGGTATTGGTCAGACTGGAATATTTCACAGTTTGCCCGAGGCTTTACTTTTGTTCACATGACTGGCAGTTCAATACAATTTTCCTGGCTGTTCAGTCCATGAATATTGTATCATATAGTAATGTTCCAATCATCCCCTTCAATGTCTAACCCTTATTTGCTTGCTGTTATTGATTAGTTATTTGTGTATCCAACAACTATTGTCGTTTCGCTACTTATTGCATTACTTTTTATTCGAAACTCTAAATTGATTTAACGAAAAGTTATCGCTCCAGCTCTAATATGGATCATCCAAGTGTTCACCAAAAGCATGTGTTTGGTACCGTCTTTTGTACCTTAGTGTCTGCCAATATTTTAACAAACGGTAGTGTCTCGTAATATATTATATCGTATCATGAAATAATCCACATTAATGATACTGACATCCCATAAATTAAATTAAAATAATAAAAGCAGATGATATTTGTGCATGAAAAAAATATGTACAGAAATGAAAAACACATGAAAATTGAAAGTAAATCATTATACTTTTAATAAAGCATCAGTGCTACACCCCGATTGAAAATTGGATATATATATATATATATATATATATCAGACAAATAAGGAATGTCACATATGTGAAGCAGTTGCTTGTAAAAGTACAAATGGAGTCACAAAGACGTAATTAGTTGTTCCTTTAACCAACACCAGATCAGTCCAGACATCAGCTATATCTATGATTGTTGACAGAGCATTATTGAAAGAGTAAAGTCATTTATAATTTTGCTATGCTGTTTATATACAGCTGTGGTATAAAGAAACTTCTTTAAAAATGAATCAAATGAAGTTCTCATCTACAGTATATACCTAATGCATTCTTAATTTTGCATCCCGTTATTGTGTGTGTGTGTTGACCTCAGAGGTGTGTAACGCTGCTGAAGTTGATTGACTGTAGTAAATCACGTTAGAGGAACATTAAGTTTAATGACCTTTGTGACACGTGTTTTATTGGAGAATTGGACGGCTATTGACGACTCCAAATATTGGCCGGAAAAAGTTGTGCTCAATGTTATCAAAGTGAGTTTCTGTTTCGTGGCATCTTTTGGAGGAATCAGTAGCCCTAAAATTCCTCGACGTATAATGACGCCTTTAAGGGGATAGTATAGTTTTGGTAAACCTGAGACACTGATTCCTCCAAACTATTCCAGGCAATAGCAGACCACCATTATTTGTGTTTATCTGGTCCTGTTTCCTGGTATACTTTGGAGGAATTAAGGCACTCACTCTAATACACCAAAAATATACTAACTACTGCCCCCTTAAACATTGGTAAAGAAACGCATTGCAGTGGGGCGAGGTGTACCCCAAGGTGGTCTCTGAAGTGCGAGTGCTGGGGGGGGCGTGGGGGTGGGGGTGGGGGTGGGGGGACGGTAGGGGGGCTGCTTGGTGAATAAATTTATCTTGTGCGAATATCTGCAGTGCAAAATGGAGGAAAGAATAGCTTAGGGAGAATTTGAAAGGTGCTAGCGAAACTGAGAGAGGGAAAGAGGTAGAAACAAGCATAAAGGAGATCAGAAAAGGGACGAGGGACTGAGATGAGTAATCATTTTTAAAGGGGAATTGAGATGATAAGTACCTGTGTATGTTTTTCTAATGGGGAATTGAAATGAGTAGTTGTGTATGATTTTTTAATGTTGAACCGAAATGAGTACTTGTTTGTGTATGTTTTTCTGATGATGAACTGAGATGAGTACTGTTGTATGTTGTTTTTTTAATGGGGAACTGAAATGAGTAGTCGTGTATGTTTTTCTTATGTGTGTGTATTGCTCATAAAATCTGATTATGAATGTATGTAGAGTTGTGGATAAAAGTGAGTGGGTAATGTGATAGCAGAGAGTCAAGAGTGAAGAGCAATTGTATGTTGAAAAATGAACAGGGCACACATACAGATAGAAAGGGAGATACACACAGTCAAACAGAAATAAAAGAGATTAATACCTAAGTAAGAGACGCAGATTTAATCGTTTAAACCGAATTCAACATCAAAACAAAATACTGATACGTACGAAAGAGACCAAGTGAAGAAACTGAATTTGTAACGAATAAAGAACAGTACAGAATATTAATGTTAAGAAACAGGATGAGCAGAAAAAAAGTCAGAAAATAAAACAAAACAATTCTCACATGATACAACAGCGATGACTAATATCAGTAACAACAACAAAAATATGAAGAAATCAGAAAGATAAGTATAGACGAAGAGGTAATAAGGGAAAGAGGGGATGATAAAACAAAGGCAAGTTAGAGACAAGAATTGATAAAGAAGAAACAGAAGGGGGAGAGAAAATGTAAGCTACGAGAAGAACCAGGGATGATGAAGAGTAAAAGGAAGAGGAGAAAGAGAGGAAATTAACATAAGCACAGAGAAGAGGAGTGGTAGTAGTGGTGGTGGTGGGGGTGGCGGTCGTAAAGTGTAGCGTGGTGGAAGTGGTAAACGGCAGGGCGAATGGTTTTGTGGAATGGTGGTTGTGTGTTGTGGTTGTAGAGAAATAGTGTGATAGCAGTAGTAGTAGTAGCAGTAGTAGTAGTAGTAGTAGTAGTAGTAGTAGTAGTAGTAGTAGTAGTACAGGCAATATTATTTAAGGGGTAAGTAGTAGCTTAGTGTCATGATAAAAGTTGATAATGTTTGTAGTTGTATGAGTACCCGGTAATGGCACTTGAGTTTTAACTGTGAAACAAAATAATTCAAAGTGTAGATATGAGGAAGTTTGGTTGGACTAATATTACTTGGGGATATCCTATATTTGGGGGTGTAATGGTGAAATTAATAGATGTTTTACCCTCTAGGTGTCAAGAGTTTTGTCTCGTTGGTTGAAAGAGATGGTTATAATGTTGTCTCGTTGGTTGAAAGAGATGGTGATAATGTTGTCTCGTTGGTTGAAAGAGATGGTTATAATGTTGTCTCGTTGGTTGAAAGAGATGGTTATAATGTTGTCTCGTTGGTTGAAAGAGATGGTTATAATGTTGTCTCGTAAAAGTTTGTACAATAAGGGGAGGGTAAAATTGTAAAGCTTTTGGGAATTCTAACATTTGCACATGTCATAATAGTTGTCCTGTTATATATGTCCTAAGTCATAAAGCTTCTTGAATGATAAACTTTAAATTCAGGGATGGGTCAGGAAAATGGCGGTGAACAAAACATTATTAATTAACATCAGGACAGGTGCCAAAATTTAAATAATATACATTTGGTAAAACAGTAAACAGTTTATCATAAACATCAATAAAACATTTTGAACATGAATATCACATGCAACATCACAGTCAAACATCAATATAAATAAACCAATTCATGCACAATAACAAACAAGAGTTAAAAAAAAAATATATTATACATATATATTTTTTATTTTAACAACATTCGCGGAAGCCCAAATACTAAAAGCTGTAACATTACCATAGGCAGGGTACCCAGTTCACCTCAACCAATACCCACCAATATGTTGAGGAACAAAAGGGTTATAACAGCTTGCCGCCGCGTCGCCAGCACATATTATGCAGCCAGACATATGAACAGACAGATACAGACATAGACAGAGACAGACATAGACAGAAGCTGAAGCCTTACACCGAAAAGACATAAGGTCACAGGTCGCTCGGCAGCCCCTAGGGTGAAGCTGGTCTAGGGTGAAGGGGGGGGGGAGCTGGGGAGGGCTGGGGGCTTGGATGAGTGTAGGGAGGTCATAGGGTGTGTATTGGGAAGGGGGTGTAGTGAAGAGCAGCCTATAGGAGAGTGTCGGGGTGAGAATTTACCATGGATGGGTGTAGAATATGGCAGGGAGCTTTAGAGTGACTGGTAGGAAAAAGTAAATGTTTGGGTAAGTGTAGGGAATGGGAAAGGGATTTGGGTGAAAGTATGGCCAGGTAGGATCTTGGATGAACTTAGAGGCTGGCAGGTTTAGTGTGTGTAGTCGAGAGCAGGGGAATGGGTGCTACGTAGGGGATTGGTGCTACGTAGGACACGAACCGGATGAATAAGGATTGAGGATATATCTCTATGGAAACACCTGGGAACGGGGATGAGGGAAGGATTAAGGTGATAGGGTGTACGAGAGCAAGAAGGAGGAGTAGCACAGGTTGGTAAACAAAGGCCTCTCATAATATTTTAAGGATCAACTCTTCTTGTTGAATTGAAAGTTACAGATTTTCCCAAGCTACACCAGAAAGCAGACGTCATTAATGTTACTCAAAGGGGAATCTGTTTCATAGCATAATTTTGAGAAGTATTTAAAACTCCAATTTGTCTACAGTGTTGGTAAATCTGGAGCGCCTTGAGTCCTCCAAAGTATGCCAGGAAATAGGACCAGATTAGAAAATTTAGTGGTGTTTTGTTCCTTGGAATAATTTGGAGGAATTAGTTGCTCCAAATTTACCAACACTGTACTTCCCTTAACTAGAATGGGAAAGTTGAGCATGAATGTGTAGGAAGGAGAGGAAAGTGTTGGAATGTAGGGAGAAGATCCATAGAAAGTGAACTTGGATTGGCTCTTTAGTATGGATGGAGGGCAGAGAAGGGAAATGGTCCAAGAAGAAATGGTTGGTATATATTGTGGATGGTAGTGAATGAAGAACTGTTGAGTAATGGATGTTATGTGAGCTGAGGTGTGAGAGTCAACACGTGTGTCTGCGTATGGTGTCTGTGTGTGTGTGTGTGTGTGGGTGTGTGTGAATGGTGTCTGTGTGTGTGTGTGTGTGTGTGTGGGTGTGTGTGTGTGTGTGTGTGTGTGTGTGTGTATGGGTGTGGGTGTGTGTGTGTGTGTGTGTGTGTGAATGGTGTCTGTGTGTGTATGTGTTGGATACAAGACTACGTAGATGGGTAGAAACTCAGGGAAGGAAATATATTGGAGTGTCAGCATGGGCCTAGAAATGTGTGATAATAGGAAGGGAAATGGGTCAGAAGAGGAGGGAGGGAGGGAGGGATGGGGAGGGCAAGTGGTGCAAATGGGAAATCAGAAAGACGAGAGAGAGAGAGAGAGAGAGAGAGAGAGAGAGAGAAAGAGATAGAGAGAGAGTATAGACGTGTCCAGGATATATACAACCACAATCAAACTTTATATATATTGAGAAGTTATGGGTTACGTTATGTGGAGATGAACACTTGGACTTTTTGTCACATGAGAGGACGACAGTTATATTATGTTATAAAAAGTTGCCTCATATTTTTGTTTTGCCAACTAATGATGTACTGTAGCTGGTTCACTGGTGTTAATTAAGTTAGGAAGAATGCAATGCTCTTGAGGTTAGTGAAGCAAACAAAAAAAAAAAAAAGGAGGGGGGGAGGTTGACCGAGTAGAGGTTGAGGTACTGAAGCAAAAAAAAAAAAAAGTGGATTATTGGAGCCTGGGTCGGTAAGAAAATGGAGGATTAGTGCATATTAAGAGGTCAGTGGTGAGCCATTGAGGGAGCCAAAGGGAGAGGAGGGCAGGGGGGGGGCAGGGGCAGGGGCAGGGGGGCGGGGGAAGTGGGGAGGGAGGGGGGGAATGGGGCGGAGCTTCCCTAACTTACCTCGAAAAAATGGGGTGAATACTTTTATCTGGGGCTGATACCGACCTGCGATAAGAGAAGGGTTAATATGGTGTTCCCACGGGGGTTCCTATGATATAAGCGGCCCAGGAAACACAACCCATTCATAAGGTTTTTCTAATAAGAGTGAGTGCAGAGTGTGTTGTTGTTGTTGTTGTTGTTGTTGTTGGGAAATAAATATATAACAGATTGAAAGCTATCAAGATAAAATACATGATCAATTCCTTAAGTTCTATAAAGGTTGGTTGGGGTTTCGTGGGGTTAAAAAAAAAATACATAAATAAATAAATTGCCACTGATAAAAATTGCCCTTGACAAAATTAACGCTAATTCCTACATTTGTGTGGAATGTTTGGCTTTGAATAACAATTTAGAAAGCACGATTGACCCTGCTATTAATAATACGTAAAAAAAACAACGGAAAAAAATGATATATATAAACTCCTGTTCGGTACCAGAATGTGTTGTGTTTTCCTGGGGGCCTGGATTTTTGCTAGTGCGGCTGGCAGGGTAAAAACAACGGTCCCAAGGAAAATGGGTGATAACGCCATTAGTCGCAACACAGGGAAGGAAGGTCCCGATACCAGCGTTATATTGCCACCCACATTAACAACCCTTCTTGCCCAAATCCAACCAGAGTTACTCCCCTGTCCCTCGGGAACTTTTCTTGTGGTCTTGATTCTGATATGTCTGGGAAGTACTGTAGTGTTCTGTCATTCTTTTAAGGACCCTGTGATCGTGTATAAAATTGGAGACTTCTGATTCCTCCTGACCATGCCACGAAACAAGCTCATTCCCTATAGGTGGTGTTTCGTGGCAATATTTGAAGGATTCATTTTTCTCCAACTTTTAGACTACATCACAGGGTCCCTTAACACAATCTACTGTAGCGTTATGGTAATTCACAATAACGTGAGGAGCGGCATGCTGAGAAAAAACCCACTTTCTCTCTAACATTTATGATGACTGTTTTGTTTTTATTTTTCAGTCGAATTGGTAAAGTAACATGATTATATTACTCCTTATCTAGTATATTGTTCCACAAGTTAAGTAAAAAAAAAAAAAAATTGAATAAACTATCTCTTTGCTGGCAGTGTATTCTATTCCTTTATCTCAATGGCAATATAAACATTAGACATGATTCAGTATTTTAGACACAATGGCATTCCAGCAACTAAATTAAAGGAAGAGTACAATTTTGGCATTTTGGGAGATATTGATTCCTCCAAACTATTCCCAGCAACAGACTCCCATTATTTTTGTTCATCTGGTCCTGTTTCCTGACATACTTTGGAGGAATCAAGATGCTTCATTGTGCCAAAAGTATATTCTCCTCTTAATGTTTCTTAAATATATTACCGCAGTTAAATAATATTAAGTTACATATTCAAAGTTACCAGCCTCGTCAACAAGAAGGATATTAATGTATGTTGTTGCAATTTATGAAGTTGAAGGTGGTGGGTGTACACTCTGAGGACTTGGGCAAGATGTTGGTAAATATGCTGAAGGGAGATGACCAACTGAGGAGCTTTACCTGATTGTCAAGTATATATATTATTATCATATAACTTTTGGTTTTCTCTTTTGTCTCAGTGGTGTGGTGGTGAGACGATCCCAAGAGATCATAGTAGAATTATTCACAGTATGATTAATTAACTTTTCAATAGAAATTGGTAGGATAAGCATAAATTACACTGCTGAAAAATATTACAGTTCAAAATGATGAGTAAAAAGGAAATAATATAATTTTCATCTGCTATTATGACCTTTTAAAGCAGTGAACATAATTATATCCCAGTATAATTATTTAGCAATTATGACCATAATTTATGAACAATGGGATAAAGATATATTATGTGATGCTTCTAGTTAGTTAACAATAACCCAAACCTCGTACTCCTTTAATTAACTGGGTACACGTTTCTTTGGACATCCTACCCTCTTTGAACCTGTTGTTTTATAAGATGAACAAATTGTGCATATTTTAGAATGTTTTATTATTGTTTAGGGTTTTAACTTTTAGGTTTGCTGCATCAATACAGAAGGAAGATTCTTCTGGATTGAAAGAAAAGGAAGAGAAATAGAGAGATTTTGTGATGAATAATATAATAAAACGTTGGAAGTACTATTTGTAGGATTTTTCTATGTTCAATCAAAACTTCCTGATAGAGCTGACAATCTATTATAGCAGAACAATTTGCTATGTTGACAGATGATAATTATAATCCCTTCCATAAAAGCCAAATGGTTCAATGTATATTTCATCAAACCAGTAACCTGTTATAATACTTTATGTGCATCGAATCCATCAAAACACAGTGACTACCAATTGAGGCTTAATGGGAAACCGTAGATGCATATGGATTAGCCAAAATAAACTCGGCCACATTGAGACACTTTTTATATTCATGCCTTGAGCCACAAGCACTGATGACAACACGTACAGAGTGAAAGAGACAGAGGAATAATGTGATGGTATCAATGTTGTCATGCAGCCAATAAGAATGGATTTGTTGAGTGTGTTCTCGCTTCACAGTTTCTTATCAAATTCTGCTGTTATAACGTGTGTGTGTATATGTGTGTGTGTGTGTGTGTGTGTGTGTGTGTGTGTGTGTGTGTGTGTGTGTGTGTGTGTGTGTGTGTGTGTGTGTGTGTGTATTATCCAGTGTACGTGTATTATCCAGTGTACGTGTTTCAGTGACTGCTTATATTCCTTCTAATTCTCAGTTACACACTCACATTACAGTTTTATGTCCAAGAGTTGGCCGTGATACTTTTGCAGAAAAAGAATATAATAATAAGTAGTGAGTGATGAGATATTGAATCAGAACATGACTCATAGATATGTATTATTAAATTGTTTATATGTTGATCATTATTCGTGCCTCAGTATTTTGGTGTCGTTATTCCAATATACAAGTGTATTATTTATATTTCTTTTCATCTTCTTTGTCTTTCTTTTATCTCATTCTAACACCTGGAGCACCAAATGTTGAATGAACCAACACCAGGAATAATAAAAATAATAATAATAATAATAATAAATGATCTCTTCAGCTCTCCTGCCTATTTGTCATGCTTGTGAGTCCTGTCTCTCTGATGCTGTGAGAAGGACTGATAGACTCTCATCAATGGACAGTGTTTATTATTGAGATAGAGAGAGAGAGAGAGAGAGAGAGAGAGAGAGTTAAACATAGAGTTGGTTAGTTAGTTAGTTAGTTAAATACACAAGCAGAAAATGAAAACACACACTAGACTAAAGAGAATTACAGTTTAAATGCAATGTTTACTTTGATACGTTTAAGCCAACACTGTTAGATGCAGCAGTGATGATAATAATTAACACTACACCAACATCTACAATACAGTAACACTAACTAGAGACTGACTCCCTTCAACATTATTTACCCATCATCATACACTAGGATCTAAGAGTTATACAGGCTACAAGTAAACATACACTCACTCAACAGGTCAATAGAAAAATGCTACTAAGAAATACTCATAAAATACAAGTACAATATCTTCGTAAATACTGATTAATTAGAGAAGAGAATATTAGTATGAGTAATATGTATAAACTTAAGAGTAATCAGAGTGCCTGGGGTTTTCAGTGGGGTATAACTATTTTGTTTCTTGTACTTATTTACTACACAAAATAAACTTAATCTTGATGGTGAGATTTGTATTAGACATCGTACTTCATATAAATTATTTGAGGTTATTGGTTTTACTGCATTAATTGGAAACTTGGATAATTAGGTATATGCATGAGTATAATAATTATGTTCATCCTTGTTCTAAATTACCCCGAGCACTTGATATACTTAACAATTAGATGTTTGTCTTTATTGCTAAATGTTAAAACACCTCTAGCAAGCATTATCTAAAAGATCTGGTAAGAGATCTGAAAGTATATAATTAATAAGTATAAGATTAATAGATATAGCAATAACTTAGTGTAGAAAAATATACCATTTAATTCATTACTGCTACAGAGTCTATCTACATTTAGATTTGTAAACTATGCTAAAAGTTAGATGATGATTAGAAAAGGGTAAAAGAAGGATTTACAAGAGAGGAAGTACTGTACACGAGACACGGGACACAGAGAGGGAAAACAATTAAACTGAAGAACATAGGTAAGAGAAATAGTTTAGGTAAATGGATAAATGGGTAAAAGGAGGATTTAAAAGAAAGGAAAGTACTGTACATGAGACACGGGACACACATAACATAAAGAGAAATGAATGAATCAGGAGAGAATAGTAAAGACAAATAGTTTAGGTAAATGTATGTAAGATTACTTAATAAAGGTTACACAGTTGTATGAATGAATGAATGAATGACACTTGGAATATATTTTAAATGTTTGTTGTGTAAGCTACTTTCACAACCTGACTTGGTGATATTGGAGTTGTGGTTCAGACTTCCAACTTACGATCTTTGTACCGAAGTTTGATCCTTGAATCTAGATGAGCTTATTTATTTGTTTTTCAATGTTATGGATACTAAAGAAGATATTCGGAATTGCCTTGACAAATACTATAATTATATCCAGCGCGCACGTACCGGTAAATCTTCTGTGAATGTAAATCTTATAGGAACATAATATAACGCACTCCATTTCAGCCTACTGATATAAGCAATGATAAACATGATATTGTATAAACGTATTCAATTACATTTGTGGAAGGTCACCCCCCAAAGTAGTTAATCCTGCCTGGAAATGCACCACCAAATATTAGTTAGCATTTACCTCAGAGATTATTATTTCAAGTAAGATCATAGGAAATGTTACTTTTTTAAATTAAAAACTAATGAACTTCCAATATTCCTTATCCCTTTCCCCTTCTCTCTTTTAACTTTTTCTATTCCTTATTCCTTCCCCACTTTTCTCTCTCCCCTATACCTTCCCTCCTTTTCTTTTTCCTCTTTCTATCTCTTACTCATTTTTCCCTACTTGTCTTCCCAGTCACCCTAACTCAATATGTTTACCTCGTCATCCTATCCCCTCAACCTTCACCATACCCCTTCCTTCCCCCTCATCCTGTTCACCCTCCTTTTCCCCTCCTCCTCTTCCCCTTCCTCCCCCTCTCCACCCCCTCTTCCCCTCCCCCTCTTCCCCTCCTCCTCTTCCCCTTCCTCCCCCCTCCCCTTCCTCCCCCCTCACCCTTCCTCCCCCCTCCCCTTCCTTCCCCCTCATCCTGTTCCCCTCCTCCCCCCTCACCCTCTTCCCCTCACCCTCTTCCACCCTCTTCCCCTTCCTCCTCTTCCCCCCTCACCCTCTTCCTCCTATTACCCAGTTTCTTTTCTCTCACCCCCTCCCTGAATCGTGATCTGAGCGAAGTATCGAATATCGGGTGGGTGGGGTTGAGGAGTGACACGGGGAGGCGGAGAGGGAGAGCTTGAGGTGAAGGCAAATTTATGTATGGAAAACCAGGAGTATCAACATGGAATCTCTCTCTCTCTCTCTCTCTCTCTCTCTCTCTCTCTCTCTCTCTCTCTCTCTCTCTCTCTCTCTCTCTCTCTCTCTCTCTCTCTCTCTCTCTTCTCCACACACACACACACACACACACACACACACACACACACACACACACACACACACACACACACACACACACACACACACACACACACACACACACACACACCCTCTCCATGCACTCCCTTAATTTGCATATTATTGTTCATACACTAGCGAGAAGTGAAGTCATTAGGAGGAAGGTGAATATTGCCTACCTTTGTCTGTCTGTGTGTCTGTTCCCTGGCTACTTTTCCATCTAACCCAGCCATTCTTACCTCTGGCTTTACTTCCTTACTTCATTCTCTCTGATTTTTTTGTCTTTCTCCTTTTTATTCTTTTATATTTTCCGATTATTTTTCATTTCCATTCTTTTTTCTCTCTGATTCTTTTTATTTCTTCTTTATTTCTTTCATATTCTCCTTATCTTTCATTTCCTTACTCCTTTCACTCTGATCTCTTTCTATTTCTCTGTTTTATCATTCATTTTCTCCTCTTATCTTTCACTTCCTTACTCCTTTCTTTGTGATAAATGTTTATGTCTAATCTCTCTTCTTTATCTATACTTCTACCTATCTCTTCCTTCCTCCCTTCCTTCATTCCTTCCTTCCTTCCTTCCTTCCCTTCCTTCTTCTCTTCCCTTTTCTCTTCCTCCCTTCTGTTTATCTCTGCCCTTCCCTTTTCTCTTCCTCCATTCTGTTTCTCTCTGACCTTCCCTTTTCTCTTCCTCCATTCTGTTTCTCTCTACCCTTCCCTTTTCTCTTCCTCCATTCTGTTTTTCTCTGACCTTCCCTTTTCTCTTCCTCCCTTCTGTTTATCTGTACCCTTCCCTTTTCTCTTCCTCCTCCTTTCTGTTTCTCTCTGCCCTTCCCTTTTCTCTTCCTCTCTTCTGTTCCTCTCTGACCTTCCCTTTTCTCTTCCTCCCTTCTGTTTCTCTCTACCCTTCCCTTTTCTCTTCCTCCCTTCTGTTTCTCTCTACCCTTCCCCTACCCTCATCCCCTGAACCCCTGCCCTCCTTAACTTCACTCACCCTATCGTCCCACCCTCCTCATTTACCTCACTCACCCTATCGTCCCACCCTCCTCATTTCCTTTGATCTCGCCCATTGTCGCTTACTCTATCATCATAAAAGGAAATGAAGAGTAGGGAATAAGAAAGGATGTACAGAAGAATAAGGTAAAATACTTAAAACAACACACACACACACACACACACAAACACACACACACACACACACACACACACACACACACACACACATATATATACATGAAAAAAGCAAGAATAAGGAATAAGCAGATAGTAACAGAGAATACGGAACATAGTAAATTGAATAGGGAATGTTGAATATAGAAAAAATAATAATGATAAGGAATTCAGTTTACAGACTGTGACTCAACCACGTAACGAAGAAAACTGAAGACGGTAAAAGAAAAACGAAGGAGTGTGTGAAGAAGAATAGGTGAGGAGAGGTGGTGGGGTGGGGTGATGGAGTGGGAAGGGAACAGAGTGGTGGGTTGGGGTTGGGGATGAATGAGGAAAGATGGTGGGGTGAGAAGGGAACGAAGTGATGGGTTGGGGTGAGAAGTGTGGGGTGTGGTTCTGGGTTTGGGGCAGGGTGTTGGGTTGGGTTGGGGACTGGGTGAGGAGAGGTGGTGGGTGGGGCACAGTGATGGGTTAGGGGGCTGGGTTTTGAGGGGCAGAATGATGAGTTAGGAGGGCGGTGGAGAGGAGAAGTGGTGGGTTAAGATGGGAGGAGTTCTGGCACGGTAAAGTCCATATTTGAATCAGATTTTGGCAGGGTTTTGGCGAACACCCCCTACTGATAATATTGCCTCAGTCTCATCCCCATGCCTTCCCATTCCTCTGTCTCTTTTTAGCTCCAGCCTCAGCCGAGAGCTCAAGGTCTTATCGTAATTATTGTTGTTGTTCTTCTTCTTGGGGCGACAACTTCTAAAATGGTTCAACTCACTCACTCACTCACTCACTCACTCACATCCATTTTCTTTTACCGTCATTGAATCATTTTTTCAACCGAGAGGGGGTACAACCGAGGGGTTCACCCTCAATAAAAAGGGTTCATTATCAAAATTTCAATATAACCATATGAATACGAAAATCCAAATAAAACATTTTTTTTTTTTTTTTGAGACCTTTACATATGGATATTTCATTATTTCACCTGAATCATTAAGAGCCTGAGCTTTTGAAGGTTTTCCTTCATGTTCTTGTTCTCTCAGTCGTTATCCTTCCTCTTCATTCTCTGTGTTTCTGTCTTTCTCTCACTCACTTACTCATTTTTTTTATGTTATTTTTCTCCTTCATTTTCACTTTCTCTCTGGATTTTCTTTTTATTTATTCTTCTTACTCTCACTTAATCTCTTTCCTTCATTTTCTTACACATTTCTCTTCAGTCTTTATACCTTCTTATTTTCTCTTACATATTGTTATCACTTTCCCCATTACCTTTTAGTTTTCTTATTATAATTTTGTCTGTTTTCTCTGTTCATCCCTACTCTTAATTAATCCTCTTTACACTTTCCATATTAAAAATTTAGGCTTTACCAACTGTGTTTTGCCGTCATACCTGGAGCTTTGACAAAAGTTTAACGTTATAACTATTTTTTTTTTGGAGTGCAATTTTCCTCAGGCATATGCAGTCGCGTGAAATCCTTACCTATTTATTTAGCAACAGAAAACTATAACTTAAAAAAAAAAAAAAATGACTAGACGTTTCGTTCAGTAAGCATAAATTTAATGATAACTTCTGTGAGAATTTTGCATATTTGATTTCTCACAGTAAATAATGTTTAGAACAATTCCTAGATTTTGCTTTGAGTATTTCTGTACAGGGACGTATCTTATGTATGATATGCATTACATGTTATGGAATTATGTTTGTATGACTTTGTGTTTGAGCTTATGTACACGCCTTTAATTCTAATTGTGTGTGTTTGTATGACTTTGTGTTTGAGCTTATGTACCATGCCTTTAATTCTAATTGTGTGTGTTTGTATGACTTTGTGTTTGAGCTTATGTGAACGCCTTAAATTCTAATTGTGTGTGTTTGTATGACTTTGTATTTGAGCTTATGTACCACGCCTTTAATTCTAATTGTGTGTGTTTGGTGTATGCTATAAACCGACCACTAATGAGTACTAATCCAAAAAGAATCGCCGTTTACAGTTTAATCGCACCAAGCTAAACTTTCCATGCTACTACTACTTGCAGACATTTGTGGAATTAACGTCTACTTCCTTGCTAGCATACATGGACACCCCAGGCATTATTCCATTGTGGACGTGCATGGTACCAAGATCCCTGTGTGTTTGTGTGTGTGTGTGTGGAGTCTGCATGTAAGTATGTGTGTGTGTGTGTGTGTGTGTGTGTGTGTGTGTGTGTGTGTGTGTGTATGTATGTGTGTGTGTGTGTGTGTGTGTTAACGTGAAAGCACATCAATATAAGAGCATTGGTGTGTGTATGAGAACAGTCTGTGTGTTATATCATATACATTAGATTATTTATGTACTCTCCATTTGCTTTGACTTATCTAATTATTCTTGCCATTCTGCTGGCCATTTAAACACAATATTTCTAAGCATAAGTTAGTACATACAATACCTGGACTATGTGACTGTTTTTATCATTACTTGTTTGTGTGTGTGTGTGTGTCTGATGTTCTGAGTTCTCGTTGCTTGGCCATTTATTGCCTGTGTTTCCGAGTGAGTGTTAGGTGTCGTAGTTCTTGGCATTAAACACGGCTCTAACAGACAGCAACACGGCAATAAAGCACCAGTGTAGCACCAAACACGAGGCCTCACCAAGACAGCTTCAATGCCAATCTCGTCTCTCTTGTATATTATTTGTTTTTTTTGCTTTGTATTTTATTATCTTTGTATATTATTTATTTTTTTGCTTTGTATATTATTATCTTATGTAAATGTTAACATGACAGTATACCAGTTTAATTAACAAGTTGACAGTCAAAATTGATCATTATTGATAAAATTTTCGTTATTATCCAACATAATTTTATAAGCAAATGCATTGTTCATTTTTAAACATGGCTAACACGCACACACACAAACACACAATCCCCCTTCAACACACACACACACACACACACACACACACACACACATCACACACGCACACCACTCCGTTACAACTTCATCCACTCTACCACCCAACAAGATCCCGGAGCTCTTTTTCTCACACAGTTCCCAAGAGGCTCTCCTCCACACTGCGTCGCCTTGCCTTTTTCATACAGTATTATTCTTCCTCACCGCTTCCCCACACTCGGGACAACAAATGCTATGCCTCCACCAGACAAAGTAAACCCCACAATTTCCTCTAGCACAGTCCTTCACTACATACATACCTTTGTCACTCCCTCCCCCTTCCCCCCCCACTTCTTTTCATAATAATATACTCTTTATTTATTTTTTATTTTTTCATAAGCATAATTGCCTCATTTTCTCTCTCTACATCATTCCTATGACACATATATTTTTTTTACTAACACCACACCACCAAAACAAACCCTCATTTTACTTCATCACCAACAAAAACAAACCCTCATTTTTCTTCACCAAAAAAAAAAAAAAAAAGACTTGCCACAAACCACCAACGTCAGCCAACAAACATACATACATAAGCAGGTCCCCGTACCTTCCCTGTAACCCTTCCACCCATTTCTAAACCATCCCTCCCAGCACACAGCCGGCTAGGGTGATGAACTATGCAAGCACTATTCCCTGTGTTCGTTTGTGTTGGCCAGCTTCAGTGTCCTGTTGTTGTGTTCTGTGTGCCGTGCTGTCTCATGTAGTGTACTGCTGTGCCTGTGATGTATAGTGTGTGTGCTTTGTGGTGTTGTTGGTTCTGTGTAATACTATGCTGTAGGTGTGTATGTATGTGTATAGTGTGTGTGCTTTGTGGTGTTGTTGGTTCTGTGTAATACTATGCTGTAGGTAGGTGTGTATGTATGTGTATAGTGTGTGTGCTTTCTGGTGTTGTTGGTTCTGTGTAATACTATGCTGTAGGTATGTATGTATGTGTATGTGTATAGTGTGTGTGCTTTGTGGTGGTGTTGGTTCTGTGTAATACTATGCTGTAGGTGTGTATGTATGTGTATAGTGTGTGTGCTTTGTGGTGTTGTTGGTTCTGTGTAATACTATGCTGTAGGTATGTATGTATGTGTATAGTGTGTGTGCTTTGTGGTGTTGTTGGTTCTGTGTAATACTATGCTGTAGGTATGTATGTATGTGTATAGTGTGTGTGCTTTGTGGTGTTGTTGGTTCTGTGTAATACTATGCTGTAGGTATGTATGTATGTGTATAGTGTGTGTGCTTTGTGGTGTTGTTGGTTCTGTGTAATACTATGCTGTAGGTATGTATGTATGTGTATGTGTATGCATGACGTTCTTTGTACTACCTACATCCTGTATATTGGTGTTCCCTGATTCGCATTCAATTGTTGCTATACCACTGTGTTCTATTTCACTTTCTATTATGATTTCTATCTTCCATATTCAATGATGACCCGTTTATGCCTTTGTAGCTGGACTGTATTTTCATTAAGTATATCCTGTTCGGTTAATCATCTTCCATATGCAGTTGGTTGTGGCTACCCCGTGTTTTGTTTTACATGTTCTCTTGTCCTCTTTGCTTTCCCTCCTCCACGTGTTCTGAATTCCAAGGTTTTCCCAAGTTTCGCATCTGGAGTGAGGTTCCTGGTTTGTGCACCTTTATTATTCCTACACACTGACTTTACTGCCTGCCTCCTTGTGTTTGTCCTTCGTTAACGCACTTTACTTGAGCGTGTTTGTTTGAGCTGCTTTGGTGTCCCCTTGATTTGAGCTGCCTTTGTTTTAGTTGAGAAGAAATAGATTTAGTTTCCGTCTTTTACATGATGGATACGTTTTCCCAGGACATATTTGAAGATGAGAATGTGTTTTAAGAATCACAGTTGACATGTTAATAATTATATATCTGTTTATTGGAGTGTTTACATAAAGATGAGAATATGCTTCCTTATAATCATGGGGGATATGTTATCAAGTATAATTATATATACATACATGACTTTGTAAGAGTAAGGTATATTTTTTATGTGTAGTTATTTGTGTTTCTTATATTTTCCTCCATAATAGGAAGGAGTATGAAACCACCCAGCAGTTGATCTAATGCAAAAATAAATAAACAAACTTCCTCGGCCTGGTACAACGTGCAATGTAGAGGGTACGAATGAATAATCAACATCTTAATCAGAAACCACCTTGCATTAAATATAAGTAGATTGTGGAAGTATATATAGGTGTGTCTGTGAGCGTTAGAATGAGTGTGTATACTAATGTAACTATATATATATAGTGTGTGTGTTGTGCTATATACTAAATATTTACCATCATGTGATGTGCAGAAATATATTGTTAATTGTTGTAATATTATCTGTGACTATGTTTGTAGCTGATCCGTGAGCTTTATTAATTAAAAATGTAGTCATGGTATTGTTAGCAAATGTACGTTTACGTGTTTCGTTAACATTTCGTTGTTATTGTTTTGTTTCCGTCGCAATATCCATAAAAAACACATAAAAGCCTCGGGTGATGTTCCAATTGACTCGACGTCTCCTCTCATCACGACTGACTGTGTTTTATGTCCTGGTCGACTCTGTGTTATATTCCGGGGAGACTGTCCCCTGAAATATACAGTACAGTACCCTTCCTATCTCTGTCTGTCTGTCTATCTATCAGGTCTATCTGTCTGTGTGTGTGAGTGTAATAAATAAATAATATACGGTTTATTAGTAAATGGCAGCTGATAGGCTGAAAATATACATAATACATTTAAAAATAAAAATAAAATGAGGATGAATGAATGAATACATGTATAAATATTAGGGATGAATAATAAATTGAACATAGAAAAAAACACAATATACAATAGGACTGTACATGTGTACATGTCCTGGGAGGGTAGTGGTGTCAGGTCAGGATTAGGATTAATGGGGGGGGATTAATATTGAGGTGCTGTGTAGGCCTGTGTGTGTGTGTGTGTGTGTGTGTGTTATTCTTAGGAGTTATTTATTGTGTTGACTATGTGTGTGTGCGTGTGTGTGTTTGATATAGTTTTAACTAGAGAATTAACTATTAAGGTGTTTGACGATAGTGGGGATTGCGCTGTTCTTATAGCGATCAGTACGGCATCGGATGGGTTTGATTTTGTTGTGGTGACGTGAAGCTCGGCGTGGTGGAGGCAGGATGGTGGAAGAAGGGATCTGTGCGCGGATGTTTGATGAGATTATCACCAAATTTGTGTAGGTCTTGGAGGTGACGTTGAGAAACTGAGGTGAGGTTGAGGGTAGAAAGGGCATGAACATATGAGATGTAGTTGTCTCCCATAATAACTCTACATGCTCGTTTCTGGACTTTTTCTAGTTGTCTTTTTTGGGTGGTGTTGAGTGAGGAGGCCAAGCAGGTGAACAATAACATAGCTTAGGAAGAATGAAGGTGTGTGTGCGTGTGTGTGCGTTTTCGTGTACCAAGTTCCACGTTATCCTACGCACACCATTATTCCATGCCTTGTGGTCTGTGTGTGTGTGTGTGTGTGTGTCCAATGCTGTGTCTCTTGTCCTTTATATTATTCTATTCGATTTCACTTTCTCTTCCATTTACGCTGTGTTTTGTTCCTCTGTTCCTTGTGTTTTGTTCCTCTGTTCCTTGTGTTTTGTTCCTCTGTTCCTTGTGTTTTATTCCTCTGTTCCTTGTGTTTTGTTCCTCTGTTCCTTGTGTTTTGTTCCTATGTTGCTTGTGTCTTGTTTGTCTGTTCCCTGTAACTTGTTTCTCTTTGTATACTTTGTTAATACATTTAAGGTTAAGGTTATACATGTAAGGGTCATCTTCTGGTAATACTAGAAGTGTCTATTTCGCATAAAATTGCATTCTTTTTTGGGATAAGGGACGTAGGCCGTGATTCTGTCCGTGGGGAGAAAAGGTGAAAGGAGATGGGTGAGAGGATGAGAGGGTGATAAGAGATGGGGAAAGTGTGTCATAAGAATGGGGAGAGAGAGAGAGTGCAAAGATTGGGATGGTAGGGTGAAAAGAATGGGATGAGAGTGAGTGAAGGGA
Organism: Petrolisthes manimaculis; assembly: GCA_034508575.1. Lineage (NCBI taxonomy): Eukaryota > Metazoa > Arthropoda > Malacostraca > Decapoda > Porcellanidae > Petrolisthes > Petrolisthes manimaculis. The sequence continues at coordinate 52,290 of JAWZYT010005572.1, forward strand.
TGATAAGAATGTGGTGAGAGGATGAGAAGAGATGGGAGAGAGGGTGAAAAGAGGTGGGGTGAGAGGGTGATAAGAATGGGATGAGAGAATGAGATGTGATGGAAGAGATGAGAGTCTGAAGGGTAAAAGAGTAGGATGAGGAGGGTGTTAAAAATGGGGTGAGTGGGTGAAAAGAGATGAGAGAGAGAGATAAGAGTGGGTGAGAGCATGAGAAGAGATGGGAGAGAGGATGAGAAGAGTGCATGGGGAAAGAGGGTAAAAAGAGTGGGGGGTTCTAGTAGCAATAATCTCACTCGTTCTATCTGGATGCTGGTGGGCAATTTGTACTTGGATCAGCGGGACGACTGACAAGCAGGGAAGAGATTATGTGTATCCACCACCTACCTTTTTTCTTTTTCTTTTTTCTGGGGGCTTCTGTATGTCTGACTGGTTTGTTATTTTCCTGGTCGTGTTTCTTTGTGTTGTCTGTGTGTTTCTGTCATTCTTCCCTCTTCTACTTTCATTGCTTATAGCTTTGCCTCCCTATCACGTCTGCCTATCCATCTGTTTCTCCACTCCCTGACTTCCCCTTACCTTACCCTCTAGCAATTCTCATTTTGAAGTCTCTCACTCTCTCACTCACTCACTCTCTCTCTCTCTCTCTCTCTTTCTCTCTCTCTCTCTCTCTCTCTCTCTCTCTCTCTCTCTCTCTCTCTCTCTCTCTCTCACTCAATGTGGTGTGTGTGGCTGCATATAAAGGTTGTTCTGTCTGCTAATAGCTGCAGTTTGCTTCCCGAGGTGGAGTTTACGGTGGGATGAAATTTGAGGACATTCGGTTACCTCTGCCTCACTTACCTTTACTAATTAACCTAAATGAGAGAGAGAGAGAGCGTGTACCGTTTCCAAATGCCGTCGTATACGTTTCTATCTACATGTGTTGGCGCTCTCCTAACTAACTTTTTTTTTTTATTCTCCATATTTTTTTTTTATTCCTTTCCATTATTCTCTGTCATCAAACTCATTTTTATCTTTTATTCTCTCTCTCTCTATCTCTATCTGTTCTACCTATTTTTATATATCTCTATTTCCCTCTACTTTCTCTTTTTATTTTCTCTCTCTACTTTTTCTCTTTCTCTCGTTACTATCTCTCTCTCTACTTTCTCTCGCCTTCTCTCCATGGTGTTATCTCATCTGTCTGTCTCTCATCCCACCATCCCTCACACACACCTTCCACCTTTGTAATGTAATGAGGTGCAAAATGGTATTCGCCTCCCACGACAAGGCTGTAGTAACGAAGGCAATCAATGTCTCTTGGCTCTCTCTCTCTCTCTCTCTCTCTCTCTCTCTCTCTCTCTCTCTCTCTCTCTCTCTCTCTCTCTCTCTCTCTCTCTCTCTCTCTCTCTCTCTCTCTCTCTCTCACTCTCTCTCTCTCTCTTTTCTTTTTGTCTTCAGGATATCTCTTTATTGACTCGAATTGCTTCTATTGTAACACTTTCCTCTGGTCTCGTATCCACCAATCTAATTACCCTCCTTTCCTCCTCCTCCTCCTTTCCCCAATCTATCTTTCCCTTCTTTCTTTCCATGTTCCTCCTCCTCCTCCTCCTCCTCCTCCTCCTCCTCCCTCCTCCTCCTCCTCCTCTCCTCCTCCTCCTCCTCCTCCTCCTCCTCCTCCTCCTCCTCCTCCTCCTCCCTCCTCCTCCTCCTCTTCTTCTCCAAACAGTTGCTGCGTCATTGGAAATTTTACTCAATCATTCTATCTTTCCTATCTTTTCTCTGTTTATTCTTCCTCCTCCTGCCCTCCCACCTTGGCTTCATCTCCTCTTTCTCTTTCTCCTCCTTTTCTTTCGTTCTCTCCCTCCTCGTCCTCCTCCTCCTTTTATTTCGTTCTCTACCTCCTCCTCCTCTTCGTTCTCTTCCTCCTTGTCTTCCTCCTTCATCATCTTACCCCGCCTGCCCCGCCCAATCATTCCTCCGCCCGTAAAACCTGTGGGTGGTGGACTAGACAGGGTGCCAAATGGTGGGCGGTGGGCGGGGAGGAGGGCGGAAAAAGGGGGAAAGAGAAATGGTTGATGGTGGGCTGGGAAGGAGGTGGAAAGAGGGGGAAGAGAAATGATTGATGGTGAGGAGGAGCGAGCTAGTGTGGAAGTTAGGAGAGAAAGTAGATGATGGAGAAATGAATAATGTAGATAGGAGGAGAATGGAGAGATGTGAGATAGAGAAGGGAATGGGTAATAGTAGATGGATGGTGGGGAAGAAAAAATGGGAGAGGAGGGGGTCGAGTTTAGAGATGAAAATGGATGATGGGGAATAGGGGGAGAAAGAGAAACAAATTTGGGTGGTCGTGCATAGGTAAGGAAAGTACAGTAGATAATTTGAAGTGGATAGGAGTGTTGTGTGAGGAAGCAGATATTAATTAAGAGCTTCTGTAGGTGATGGAGCGTGATCAGGAAATGGAAAAGAAGAAACTAAGAAAGATGTCGGTGGATGAGAAGCGTTGGTGAGTGAATTAAAGATGGATGGAGAAGGATGGATGAAGGAGGGATGAGAGTGGAAAAGGAAGAAAATGGACATGGAAAGATGAAAATAGATGAAAAACGTTGGTGAGTGTTGGCAATGAGTGAGTGAATTAAAGATGGTTGGAGAAGGGTGGATGAAGGAGGGATTAGAATTGGTAGGGGGGGTGGGAAATGGATGAGAGTTGGCTTCGGGTGGTGATCAGTAAGTGGAGAAGAGAGGGTAGTGATTGGATGATGAAATTTTGTGATGGGCGGGACGGAGGAATGGGCGAATGAAATTTATGGGAATGGAGACTGTAAGTGTGAGGAAGAAAGGAAGGAAGGAAGGGGCTCGTGGGTGAAATAGATTTGTTTTAAATGGTGATGTCTTGTATAATATTGGTGTTAGAAGTATTGTTGGGTTATTAAATGACATAAATACGACATGACGCCGTATATATTATAGCAAATAGTTATAACAGGATGAATGGAGAGAGCATACGGAATGTTATAAATGGAACTAGATGTGGAATGTCATAAAGGGGTGGGTGAGTGAAAGATGGGTACGTGAGGAGTGTTCTAGGATGGTGAAGGAGAGGAGAGAGACTGTTTGGTATTCATCACACATCCTTACCTAGACTCCTTCTCTTTCCTTCTCTCCTCTCCTTTCCTTTCCTTTCTCCTGTCCTTTCCTTTCTCTTACCCTTTCCTTTCTTCTACCATTCCCTTTCCATTCTCCTGTCCTTTCCTTTCTCCTGCCCTTTCCTTTCTCTTACCCTTTCCTTTCTTCTACCATTCCCTTTCCATTCTCCTGTCATTTCCTTTCTCCTGTTCTTTCTCCTGCCCTTTCCTTTCTCCTACCCTTTCCTTTCTCCTACCCTTTCCTTTCTCCTACCCTTTCCTTTCTCCTACCCTTTCCTTTCTCCCATTTTATTCCTCTTTTCCTTTTGTCCTCTTCTTCTATCCTTTCTTATCTCCTCTTTCCTTATCAACGAATCATAGAAATAATACATCTCTTTCCTTACATTGTACAGTATTCTATTTACACTTCAAATCTCCAGGAAATATATCATGCCATTATCTTACCCTAAATCTTCCCTTCCATCTTACCCACTCCACATCATTTTACGTCAATCTTCGTCTTACTTGATTCTCCATTTCCCAGCCATTCATTCCTTCCCCCCCTGTTACTCACTCTGATTCGCCCCACCATCACCATCTTCCCTCACCAACCAACCCTTGATAATGCTCTACCATCACTCAGTAATTTCCAACCATCGTTCTCCTCCCCTCCTCCATTCTTCCCATCCTCCCTTTTATCTACTTCCTATCATTTGGAAGATATGGAATTGGTTCTATAGCATATAGGAAAGCACTACAACACCTTATAAAATGAAATTATAATGATACCAAGCTTAATGACTTTTAGTTAAACACCACCAAAGTCGAATTATAAACACTTTGATTTTAAGACACTGATTTTGTTGTTGTCTTTAAAATAGTAGAGTTCTTACCACTATACGATATTTTTAAGGAACATCTCAAGGTGTCGACACTAAGCCACAATCCTTGTAATATTACCAGATTGGAACAGGCACTAAACTTCACTGATTAATTAAGGTTCAATATGCCACATTTTTATACTGAAAACTGTTAGTGAAAAGTTGGTGGTTTGGTCGGCTGATTCTGTCGGTAAATGGTCCTGAAATGTGTGAGTGTGTGGCTGGATGCTTCCCTTTAATGTTAAAATTTTGATGATCGTATGTTCTTTATACTTACAGCCTCCGTATTTATCAAAGGTCATTGCTTCTTGGTAACTGTTGGGATTTATTATGCTGAATTGAGTGGATTTGGATTTCGGGGAAGTTAGTTGAGAATTAATAAAAGAGGATACAAGTAATTGAGATTAATATAATTCCCTTATCACCAGTCTCATCCTTACTCTTATATCTCCCTCACCTTCCACAGTTATCTCCCAACGCCTAACCCACACTCCTTCCCCATTTCACCCACACTCTTCCTCACCACTACCTCCCCCAACACCTTCCTCACCACTACCTCCCCCACCACCTCCCCCACCACCACCACATCCCCCAACACATCCCCCACCACCACCACATCACCACCACTTCACCACCACCATCTTCCCCACTCCATCGCCCACCCCCACTCCACCTCCACTTCACCACCACCATCTCCCCCACTCCCTCGCCCCCCACCCATCCCACCCATCCACACCACAACCAACAAATCACTGTAGTCACGTGGGAAATATCTTTGCCACTCGCAGCAATTTTCTCCCCAGACCAAACCAGAGTAGAGACGAGGCCTTCAACAAACGACACATCATATTTCACATCATATTATACCATTATTTTGATGTTTGGACTGAATGATGTGAGTGGATGCTGTGTAAATTATGTTAAATATAATACAAATACAAGGTGAATTATTCCTTCAACAAACGACACATCATATTTCACATCATATTATACCATTATTTTGATGTTTGGACTGAGTGATGTGAGTGGATGCTGTGTAAATTATGTTAAATATAATACAAATATGAGGTGAATTATTTTTCTATAAAATGAAGAATTTTTTTTTGTTATCACAGTTGTATGTTTATACAAGCTTTTTTTTTATAAAGCATAGTCAGTACTGATACTTTTTATATTATACGTAAACATATAAGAATTTTTGGTATCACAGATGTATGATTATAAAAGATATAGTTACTAATAATACTTTTTAATTTACACATAACATATGAGAATTTTTGTTTTCACGTTGTATGATTATATAAGACATAATCAGTAATGCTACTTTTTTTTTTATTACACGCAGACAAAGTGGTAGTTGTGCCATGTGGCCCAAGTCGACAATAATCTCCCAGAATTTACACAGCAAGTTAGGACCGCAGTATCTTTCTCCACTTATTGTACAGCTGGATTCTTCCAATAATACCATCGCCATTTCTCATGATTGTACAGTCGGTATATATATACTGTATATATATATATATTACCGACTGTACAACTGCATTTCCTTGTAAATGCAGTCTCATGGCAGTAAAAAAAAAAAAAAAAAAAAAAAAAAAAAACATCCCTCCTTGCACCCCCCCTTAGTGTTGCTGTATGTATAGTTGGTGGAAACAGACGTCGTGAAAATAATACTCTGTGTAGACTTAAAACTTGCATCCGTTGCCAGTACCCTCCATTGGCCTCAGACGGATAGCCTCTATAAACACAACTTATTAGCACCACGCAGCCTCCCCCGATATTATCTATTTTCTATAACTCACCAGGAAGATGCAGCAAAATGTAAAAGGTTGGTTGGAGAGAGAAAGAGGGAGAAGGGGTTAGGAAGAGAGGAAAAGAAAGAGGGAGAAGGGGTTAGGAAGAGAGGAAAAGAAAAAGAGAGAAGGGGTTAGGAAGAGAGGAAAAGAAAGAGGGAGAAGAGGTTATGAAGAGAGGAAAAGAAAGAGGGAGAAGGGGTTAGGAAGAGAGGAAAAGAAAGAGGGAGAAGGGGCTAGGAAGAGAGGAAAAGAAAGAGGGAGAAGGGGTTAGGAAAGGAGAGAGAAAAGAGAGAATAGGTTAGGAAGAAAGAGAGAGACAGAGAGAGAGAGAGAGTAAGAGAGAGACAGATAATGTGGGAGATAGCTATAGTGAGACACAGACAGAGAAAGAAAGGGAGGTAGAAAGTTAGACAGACAGAGAGAGAGAGAGAGAGAGAGAGAGAGAGAGAGAGAGAGAGAGAGAGAGAGAGAGAGAGAGAGAGAGAGAGAGAGAAAGAGAAAGGAGAAAGCTATTGGAAACCAGATACACTTATTGCAACACATTCCTTTTATTGTATTCCTTTTCTTTTCCTTTTCCTCTCCCCACCATCCTAAGACTATTTTTATTTTTTCTCTTTTATGCATTACTTTCTTAAACATTTCAATCGGTTTGTCAATTTCCGCATTGTAGTCACCCTAACTCATTAATTCTCTCTTTAATTTGAATATTTCTTAAGGGGTTAATTAATACATTTTTGGTGAATTTTGGGTTCCTTGATTCCTCCATAGCATGCCAGGAAACAGGACCAGATTCAGGGAAAATTCTCTTGTTGGTAAATTTGGAACAGCTACTGATTCCTCCAAATTTTCTCAAGCAACAGGCCAGCCACCATTATATTTATTAATCTGGTCCTGTTTCCTAGCATATTTTCTAAGGAATTAAGGTTGTCCAATTCACCAAAATGAGAATCTTCCCTTAACAAAACTAATAGTGTTCTGTTGCTTGGAATAATTTGGAGGTATCAGTTACTCCTTTTATATATATACCAACACTGTAGGATAAATAATACAACCATTTACACCACCCTTACACCATCTACACCACCCTTGCACCATCTACACCACCCTTACACCATCTTCAAAACCCTCTTCCTCCCTTAATCTCCCCTTGACAAAACTAATAGTGTTCTGTTGCCTGGAATAGTTTGCAGGTATAAGTCACTCCTTATATATGCATACCAACATTTTAGGATAATTAATACAACCATTTACCATCCTTGCAACATCTTTACAACCCTACTTCTTGCTCTTCAGATTAATAAGCCTCCTTCTCCACTGGTTATTTCCCTCATTGGTGTCACCCTACCTCACTAATTCTCACACACACACACACACACACACACACCTAGCAACAGGTGACCACAAGGGCTCTCATGTCCAAGGTGTGAGTGGGGGAAAGTGACACTCGTGGGTGGAGTGGTGGAGTTCTCTGTGGTGGAGGACTTTGGGTGGAGGGGGGAGCAATGATGGAGGGGGAGGAGCAGGAGGTGAAGGAGAGGAAATAGACACAAAGGAGAAAACTGTTGGAATTGAAGAGGGCGAGTGTAAAGGAACGAAGGAATAGAAGCAGAAGGGAAGGAAACAGCTGTGAGGATTGAAGAGGGGAAGAAGAAGAGGGGAAGAGAACGAACGAAGTAGTAAGGTGATAGAATAGAGAGTGGAGGAAGGATAAAGGAGAAGGAAGTAGGAGTAGAAGCAGTGGTTATGGGAGAAAGAAGATGTAAAGGAAAATGGGAAATGCAGTGTGTAAAGGAAAAAATATATATTAAAAAGGAAAATGGGAAATGCAGTGTGTAAAGGAAAAAATATATATTAAAATGGAAAATGGGAAATGCAGTGTGTAAAGGAAAAAATATATATTAAAAAGAAAAATGGGAAATGCAGTGTGTAAAGGGAAAAAATATGTATTAAAAAAAAAATTGTCTGGAGAGTGTGGATGAAAAGAGAAAAAGATGAAGGAATGAAAGGAATGAAGTAGAGCAAGAGAAGGGAGGGAATGTAAAAGTTGAGGTGATAAAACCGACTGACAGATTACACGATTCGGGTTAAGAAAGATAAATGGAATGGATAAAGATAGAAGAATGGAAAACAAGGAGGTAGATGGAATGGAGAAGGAGGAGGAAGAGAAGAATGAACAACTCCCAACTCAACTCCTTCCCACTCCACAACTCAACTCCTTCCCACTCCCAACTCCTTCCCACTCCCAACTCCTTCCCACACACTCCACAACTCCTTCCCAACCATTTTCATTCATTACCTTCCTTCCTCTCGTTTTCTCCAACACCCTTGACCCACTTTATGGTCGGTTTAAAAACAGATTAAGTGTCAGGTTCCAGGGATAAAGAGAGTGAGAGTAGTGGGCACAATCGCTACCAATGACGCTTTTGTTACATTGGTAGTGCATTGATTCCTCCAAAGTATGCTATGAAACAAGACCAGATGAGCCAAAATAATGGTATGGTGTTGCTTGGAATAGTTTGGAGGATTCAGTTGGTCCAAATTTACCAACACCGAATTTTCTCCTTAAAAGGGTCACTCGCACCAGTTTTATACGCTTCCAACCTTTTTTGTATGTATCGGTGTGCTGCTACGGGTGGTCTTGGGATCGAGGAGGAAAGTTTGTGAGCGTCTGTAATTGTTATATATATTTTATTTTTTCGTCTCGTTTTTTTTTTTTTTTTTTTTTTTTTTTTTTTTTGTCGGTGTTTTTTTTTTTTTTTTTTTTTTTTTTTTTTTTTTTGTCTTGGTGTTTTATTTTGTTTTCTTCGTCAGTCAGTCATTTATTTTCCTTTAGAGTCATTGCTAGACCCGGTGGAGAATAGTTTTTATGATATATAACTATTACAAAGGATATAAATTATGCAAATGTACTGCTGTTATGTCCACCCTCTTCAATAGTTTAATAGTACAAATAATATTCATAGTAGTGATTATATTTATTTATTTATTTATTTATTTATTTATTTATTTATTTACAAATATTCATAGTAGTGATTATATTTATTTATTTATTTATTTATTTATTTATTTATTTTTTATTTACAAATATTCATAGTAGTGATTATATTTATTTATTTATTTATTTATTTATTTACAAATATTCATAGTAGTGATTATATTTATTTATTTATTTATTTATTTATTTATTTATAAATATTCATAGTAGTGATTATATTTATTTATTTATTTATTTATTTATTTATTTACAAATATTCATAGTAGTGATTATATTTATTTATTTATTTATTTATTTATTTATTTATTTATTTATTTTTTATTTACAAATATTCATAGTAGTGATTATATTTATTTATTTATTTATTTATTTATTTACAAATATTCATAGTAGTGATTATATTTATTTATTTATTTATTTATTTATTTATAAATATTCATAGTAGTGATTATATTTATTTATTTATTTATTTATTTATTTATTTACAAATATTCATAGTAGTGATTATATTTATTTATTTATTTATTTATTTATTTACTTACAAATATTCATAGTAGTGATTATATTTATTGATACCCTTCGCCTTTGCATCCTTACTTCATTTCTTATCTTCATTCTTAACATTCCCTTCTTTCTCCTATATCATTAAGGTGGTAATTTTTTTTGGTTCATTGGAGTGCCTTGATTCCTTCAAAGTATGCCAGGAAACCAAACCAGAAGAGCAAACATAATGGTGTTCTGTTGCTTGGAATAGTTTGGAGGATTAAGCGGCTCTAGATTTACCAACACAAAACTTCTCCCTTAAGCCTTTTATCTCTGTGTGTGAGTTCGAACACACATTTTATTTATACAAGGTACACACACACAAAGTACTTTTCAGAGTAGACTACTAAGGCCGTACTGAAGAGATGGTTTGAGGCGCCAGTTGTTGACATTTCATTATAAACCCTTGACTCTGTTGTTGTTGTCATCATTACCACTTCAGTCTGCACCTAAAGAGAGTCGTTTCTTGAGAAGTGGCTCCTTTCTTTGGGAAATGGCATATATTATTTCGAAATTTCTCATCGTATCCTATTAATTAAAGGACATAAATAGAGTTAAAATATCTAAAAATATATCATTATGACGAGAACAAGAGAACTAGTAAAAAAAAACCTCTTATTGGAAGATATAAAAAAAATAATATTCAAAGGAAAATTAGCTACTTGTAAATAAAAGAACTCGTTTATACAAATTGAAAGAGAACCTTTTATAATTCAACCATTTTTCTAAGACCGACGAGCCATTCAACAGACGAAGAAAGACGTCTTAGGTTTTTATTGTCCATTTGTTCCTTCGTGTTTGTGTTGTTGGCTTTTATCGTGACTGCTGTGTCTGTCCATTGTGTCTGTCTATCATCTTGGTTTGATGTGGATGACGTTATTTTCTCGGAGTTATTGATTATTTTCAGTCTTTTTTTTTGTTTCTGTGTGAACTGGACTCATTTTTTTTTACATTGTCTATATTCAAATCTTATTTTTTCTATCTATATTGTGATTGTAACTATGCTTAACCCTAATATCTTTTTCAATGGGAAATCCTCTTCGTATTATGCCAAAAATTATAAATACTTGTATATAAGATTGCTATAAAATAAAAGCTATAAAAAACCAACATCAGAGTGACAAGACAGAGAACCAGAACTCTGAAGTTTAGGGCCATATTCAAGAACACTTATAGAGAATACGATGGCGTGGTAATGGTACAACTGCTCTGCTGTTTGTTTATAGAACCATCGTACCGGTACCACACCATCGTATACACCATGAATGTTCTTGAATAAAGCCCCTAGACTCCACTAAATCGGATGTAAAAATCATCCCATTCAGTGTCTATCTTTAGCTTTATTTTTTTTCAATTAGCTGGTGACCTTGGTGATGATTTGACCCCTCAAGGCCTCAACGTCAACCCTTCTGACCTCATCTAACTCTTCTGACCTTATCTAACTTTTCTTTAAAGGGATGGTATACTTTTGATAGACTGAAGCACCATGATTCCTCCAAAGTATGCCAGGAAACAACAGACCCACATGAAGAAAAATATAATGATATATCCTGTTACATGAAATTTTAGTTTGGAGGAATCATTTTTGCTCCAGATTTACCCCCTTTAAAGATTACCATTATTTCACCCCGGCAGCCAGCCAATACCGTCACTTCTCATATATTTACCCTGTCAGGAATTGCCTCTCGACCTCCTCCCCCTAAAGTATCGCTATAATTTTTAACACTCTCACTCACGGCTGACGCACAAGAGGGATATTTTAATCTCTTCTTGATGGTCGATGTGATGAAAACTTGGGAACAAAAAAATAAGAGAGAGAAAATGTTTAAATGACTTTTAATAACTACGAATGGAATGGAAAAGAATAACAATATCGCCATTATACTCACACATAATGACACCTTCACTGCATCACCGAACACCATCACCACCATCACCAGTACTACCACTACCACTATCACCACAACCACCACCACCAAGACCAAGACCATTACACATTACACCATTACCATTACCACTAGCACCACAACCACCACCACCAAGACCAAGACCATTACACATTACACCATCACCATCACCATTACCACTACCACTACCACTACCACCACTACCACCATTACACATTAAACCACTACATATTTTTTTTCCAAAGTGCCACCCTCTTTATAATGTTGACAAGTGTTTTCACAGCTTGTGTCTTGGGCTCCCCTCCTGGCTTTTGTTTCACCTGACATCTCGCCTTCCTCCAGTGCCAGTCCTCCCCCCCCTCCTACTCCCCTCCCCCCTCCTACCCCCATCCCCTCCTACTCCCCTCCCCCCTCCTACTCCCCCCTCCTACTAACACCCCTCCTACTAACACCCCTCCTACTCCCCCCCCCTCCTACTCCCCCCTCCTCCTACTCCCCCCTCCTCCTACTCCCCCCCTCCCCTCCTACTCCCCCCCTCCTACTCCCCCCCCCTCCTACTCCCCCCCCCCTCCTACTCCCCCCCTCCTCCTACTCCCCCCCTCCCCTCCTACTCCTGGGAGAACCACTTATTATTTGGGTTTGTGTGAAAAAAAAGAAAGGAAAGAGTAAAAAAAGGGGGAAAAATACTCCTGTAATTTTAGCGTTCATGTGAGTATTTTTTATTTGTGTTGTGTGAATTTGTTTTTTATTCCTTATCATCCTTGTCCTTTCATTTCCCTCTTCCACTTCAGCAGGTACTCTTCTTCCCCTTGCCTCTGTTCTTTTCCTCTCATCCCCCTTCCTCTCCTCTCCTGTTCTCTCCCTTCTCTCCCCCAAGCAGTTAGTGTCTCCTCTCCCTCTTGCCTCCTTATGTTTCCTCTTTACCGTCTCCATTAACGCTCTCACCTTTTTCTCTCTCACCTGCTGCTCTCTCTCCCCTCCTTGCTGTCCTCTCCTCCTCCTTTTCCTCTTCTCTACTTTTCCCTACAGGCATTTCTTCTACACTCTGCCTCTCCTCTCTATTTTTATATATACTCTTTTTCTTCACACTCCTCTCTTCCTTTTTTCTCATCTCCCTCTTCGTTTTCTCTTCTCTATCCATGTCTAATTCTTTCACACTCTATCTCCACTGCCTCGTACCTTTGTCCTTCTCTCTCCCTTCTCTTCGCTTTCCCAGTCTACATGCATTACCGGCCTTCTGTCCTTCCACTTCCTCAGCTTTCTGTAATCCCTCTAGTTCCTCATGCAGGCTCCCTCCTAACTCTATGCACCTCCTACCTCCTTATCCTCTCTCTACCTTCTTCTACCTTCCTCACTTCCATCCTTTACCTCCTCCACCTTCCACACTTTTCCCTTTCAAGAGTGGCACCATCCTCACGTGATACCTCAGCAGATATGTAAATAATACCCCCAAGGATAATAGCAGGAAATAAATGCACACACTACTTATATCGTACCTGCTCACTGTTATTGTCCCACACACTCGGACCCTCCATTCTTATTGTGTTCCCAGGGACACTGCTGTTGTTGTCTTGGCTTCAGCTTTTTTCTAATGGCTGCTTATGTGTATGTGTTTTTTTTTGTCTGTGAGTTTTTGTCGTGTCTGTGTGTGTGTGTGGGTGAGGCCTGTTTTATTTGTCCTACCTTTGTTTGTAAATAATACACTGCACGCTGGATATATATATTTTTCCATTAGAGAGGTACTGTACATACTAAGCAGCGAATTAATCTGGGATTTTCTAGTACATGTAACGGTATTATGTGAGTTATTTTCAGAGGCAATTTTTATAGTATTTGTTACCTTCTTTCGTTATATTTAAATTTACAAAAGTTGGTGTCGTAAAAATGTGTACAAATATTCGTGACCCTTGAAGGTAAACCCATGATGACCTTCACAGAGGCAAACAAGTTGTATTATATATATAAAAAAATATAATCAATTAAGCTAACAGCGTTGGCTAGAGAGGAGACATGTTCCCACCACCACCAGGCTCGCTTGTGAAAATTTGCATAAGCGGACGATCCATCTGTCTGTGTGTGTGTGTGTGTGTGTGTGTGTGTGTGTGTGTGTGTGTCTGTGTGTCTGTGTGTGTCTGTGTCTGTCTGTCTGTGTGTCTGTGTGTGTGTGTGTGTCTGTGTGTGTAATAATAATAATAATAATAATAATATACGGTTTATTGGTGAATGGCAGCTGATAGGCTGAAAATATACATAATACATTTAAAATGATAATAAAATGAGGATGAATGATGTGTGTGTGTGTGTGTGTGTGTGTCAGTGTGTGTGTCTGTGTGTGTGTGTGTGTGTGTGTGTGTTGTGGATGTTGCTCGTTGGGAGACGGACGGGGATTGTCATATCAGGAGAAAAACATGCTCCGTAATCCTGGTGAAATGTAAGTCGGCCAGATTTTACAGCAGCGTTTTGTGGTATTTTGTCTTTGCGTGGTATTATTTGTTTGGTGTTTGTCTTATGAGTCGAGTTTGTTGGGTCGCTTCGTTTTGTTTTTGTTTGTTTTGGTTGTAGTTCTTAGGGTACATACATGTTCTCACGTAGCCTCAGTTTAATTAAGATCATAATTATAATTTCTTTGAACAGTAAGTTGTATAATTGTTTGCCTATTTATTTACAAAGGAGTACCGTTTAATTAAGGACCCTGTGATTGTGTATGAAAATTGAAGACTTCTGATTCCTCCTGACCATACCACGAAATAAGCTACTTCCATTTAGGTGTGTGTGTTTCGTGGCAATATTTGAAGGACTCATTTATCTCCAGTTTTCTTACTACATCACAATGATCACAGGGTCCCTTAATTAAACTACAATGCTTATACAGCCACGCTACAGAATAGAGAGTAAGATAAAAGTAAGGGTGAGATTAGATAAACCCTACCTATATTTTATCAGTTTTCACCCACACCTTTTTTTCTTTTCTTTTTTCTGGTGTGTATAAAATATATCCACCCTCGTCTCTCTCTCACTCTGAAGATGTAATGCACTAAAGTCCTTACGTTGTTTTGGTTCAGTATTCCCTTAGTTTATTTGACAGATACTTCTTCGCAGTGGAAGTGAAGTTGTTCATTTTATTACTACTTTTATCTGACCCTCTGCCCCTTCATCCTTCCCATTTTCATCATGTTTCTGCAGCTCCTCCCTTTACTCCTTCTATTTCCCAACTTTCCACATTTCTTATCTCTATTTCCTTTCGCTCTCGCCTCACGTTCTCACACTCATCATCCCAACATTCTTCACCTTCCTTCCTCTGCTTCATATCACCTCCTCTCATCCTCTTCTCTCATCCTCTTCTCTCGTCCCCTCCTCCTCCTCCTCCTCCGCCTCCTCCTCCTTTAACCTTCAGATTTCATTCCTTATGTTTAAATATATTTCTTCATGATAACTCTGGCTTCCACTATGTAATCATTGTCTTATTTCAATTGATAGTTTCACATGTGTTCTGTTGTGATTTTATATTATTACCATAAAATAGTATCATATAGAGACTTTGAAGATTTTCACAATACATTTTTCCAATTGTCTGAAGATTAGTTCGACATGTAAAATATTTCTTTCCATACAGATGTATTTCTAAAATTTATTCTATCAATACTCACCACCCTTTATGTTTTATATATAGGTACGATATCATATAGAAAATGAGGATTATGTAGAACTACACTGTGGGAAATTATTCCTCTAAAACTATTAGTGTTCTTATAATATTATATAATTTGTGAATGAACTGATGTGTTCAAAGATAATAAATATAAGTGTTTATTAATACACCGTGCAACATTCATGCAAAATATAACATTATGATATTGAGAGATATAAATAGCATTAAATTAAAACTTACTCTAATAACCACTAAACAGAATAATCGAAAATTCACGAGCAGTGCTGCAACGTAAGATGTTAGAAAATTATAATAAAACTTTAGATATATGTATATAAATACGTG
>JAWZYT010005572.1:72500-83563 GCA_034508575.1 Petrolisthes manimaculis
AAAACAAAAATAATGCTCATGAAGAACGAGTTGTAAAAATTTATATATAATGTTAGACTGTGCGAGGAAAAGCGAGACGAAGAAATTAAGCCATAAAGAAAGTGAGTCATATTGCAGTGGAAGTGAGAAGCGACAATATTTTGGGAGAGGAGTGAGAGTAATGCAGTGGACGAAGTGAGAAGTTGAGAGTGAAAATAACAGTTTAAATGAAAGGGAGGAGTGGGAATAGGGGGACAGGCTTGGGGGGGGGGGTCTGTTGAGAGCTTGGGTTTTTTTGGGGGGGGTTAGAGGGGTGGGTGAATAGGGAGACAGGCTTTCTACCCACCCCAAGCCTGTCCCCCTATTCCCGCACCCCCCCCTAGTTCCCCCCCAAGCCTGTCCCTTACTCCCACACCCCCTAAATGAAAGGGAGGAGTGGGAGGTAAGGGAAGGAGAAAGTGCCAGATATGAAATTAAACAATGACACTATAATAAGGCTAGTAAGACTATAGATGTAATATATAAAGTTATGGCCTTTACTGATAATAAAATTCCCAGTGACTGAATAAATCTCCTTAAATTAAAATTCTGATATTGACGCCCAGGTCAGCTTGAGTATTGCATATTAATAAAAATAAGAAATTTGCCATCTACTTTCAAGCTGACATGGGTTAAAATATCAGAAAAGTTAGTGATATTTTTCATTATTTTATTTTGTTAATATTATAGCCATTTATAAACACTGAATACATTTATTACTTGCAGGCTTTAATTTGCGAGTATGTGCAATAGTTAAATTTACCCAAGAGAGATAAATATAATAATTGTCCAGTGTTATAAGTTAAATAAGTTGTCCAGTATTATAATAGTTATTGTTTATCATACATAAAGGCCAGAACGGAGAAGCGTGATAATATATGCGTGATATTAAAATGTGAATATGTACATAAGAAATATAATATATGTTAAAATAAGAGCAGGAAAACCAAACTGTGATGGAACCCGTCTGGAAAAATCCTTAAAATGTGCAGAAATTCGAACGATAATAATAATAATAATAATGATAAAATAATCAATATAAATACAATATATAATTATAATATATAAAGAAGATTATAATATAGATTCTTAAAATGTGCAGAAACTCGAACGATAATAATAATAATAATAATAATAATAATAAAATAATCAATATAAATACAATATATAATTATAATATATAAAGAAGATTATAATATAGATCCTTAAAATGTGCAGAAACTCGAACGATAATAATAATAATAATAATAATAAAAATCAATATAAATACAATATATAATTATAATATATTAAGAATATTATAATATAAATAACATTAAGATCAGACTGAGGGGGTGGGAGAACAAAAACGAAAAAAAAAAACGAGAGAAAGAGAGAAAATTTATGGAATATTATAAGAAATGGATAACAATAATAATAATAATGATAAAAATTGGGTTGCTAATTGAAAGGGTACCGTGGCAAATATCCTTGTGGTTCTCTCTGTTCTCCTTCTCAGAGCGGGTCGAGTCATCTCTTCTAATGTCTGCAACAGAGACAATAACAGTGGGCGATTAATGGAAGGCAAGGCTTGAACTATTGAGAGCAGAAGAAGGAAGGAGGTGGTGGAAGAGAAGGGGTGATGAGGAGGAGGTGAGGAAAAGGTTAGAAAGAGATAAAATATAAAGGAAAAGATATGGAGGAGGAAGTGGATAAGAAGAAGGTGGAGGGAGAGTGTGAGATTGAGAAGAGATGATGAGGATGAGGAGAAGAAGAGATAAAGATGAGGAGGAGGTGGAGGGAGAGGATTATATTGAGGAAAAGAAGCAAAAGAAAAAGAGAAGGAGGAGGGTGAGACTGAGGAAAAGAAGGAAGAGGTGAGGAGGAGAAAGGAGGATGAGGAGTAGAAGAAGGAAGTGAGGAGGTGGAGGTGATGAAAAGGAGAGTGAGGTGGAAAGGGTAGTAAGGGGGTGAGAATGAGGTGTAGAAGAGGTGAGGAGGAGTTAGTGAGGAAGAGAATGAAATTAAGGAAGTTAAGGGAGGAGGAGGAGGAGGAGGAGGAGGAGGAGGAAGAAGAAGAAGAAAAGGAGGAGGAGGAGGAGGAGGAGGAGGAGGATGAGGAGGAGGAGAAGGAGAAGAAGGAGAAGAGAAGAATGAAGTGGAGGGGAAAAGAGGAGAAAAAGATGAGATTAAAGAAAAGAAGAGAAGAGACGAGGTATAGAAAAAAATGTAGTGAGATGAGGAGAATTATTGATGATGAAGAGGAGAAAAAAAGAGAATGAGGTGGAGGTGGAATAAGGGATGAGTTAAGGTGAATGTACAGTATTGGTAAATCTGGAATAACTGATTCCTCCAAACTATTCCAAGCAACAGAAGAACACCATTATTTTTGTTCATATGGTCCTGATTCCTGATATACTTGGGAGGAATCAAGGCACCCCAATATAACAAAAGGGAATTAATACCCCTTTAATTAAGTGGAATTACGATGTTTGATATGAGGTGTATATAATTCTTCTACGAGCCAATGACAAAAGGCAAATGATGATGACAGGAAAAATGTACTGACTAACTAACAGGAAGGAAAGTCCAATATCCACCAACAGTTTCCTTCCATCGTAGTAAAATATCTTGGTAATAAAGAACAACACGTGTATGAATTTGCAGCACTTCTTAATAATAATTGAGGGGGTCGAGTTGACTTAAGGTGTTGTTGTATGATTATATTTTGATATGATACGGATTTGTTTACACGATAGAAGGAAAGTGTTGGTGGTTATTTGATTATGGCTGTACCTGTGTATGTAGAAGGGAAAGAGGCGTATGTGGCAGAGAATACAATAAATATAAATTAATTCAACTTGCCACAGAATTTCTAGCTTGTATGAATCCTCAGTCGTCTATACTCCAATGTAACTATGAACTGTATAACACTATTTGTATACACGTTTACCAAATTAATGTTATGTGTTCAATAGCCGTACACTATATCAGAAAGATTGTTGAATTCAGAGAGTAAAAGACCGATGAACCGTAGCGAGACACGAGCGTGGCGTATTGTACTTTTTTACCAACAAGCCGTGGAAACAATCAGTAATAAAAATACATTCGTTGTTCATTTTTCGTGTGTACAACCCCAGGAAAAAAACAAAACAAAAATACACACACACACACAAAAAAAGGACCATTAGAGTTACAGTTTTTATTTATTTTTATTATTATATATTTTTTTATGCACGACTCTGGTGAAAAAGTCGAGCTACACAAGTTTATATATCTGCATCAGACACCTCCATCAGTCACTGTGGCACTGGTCCTCAGGCTATACATCACCAGAGTCGCTGTGGACACGGGGGAGGGTGTAGGGGGAGGGTGGGGGGGGGGGGGGGGTGGCTTGACGAGGGGCGTGGGGGAAGCCTGTCCTCCTACTCCCACACCCCTCCAACCCACCCTGAGCCTGTCTCCTATTCCCACACCCCTCAAACCCACCCCTGAGCCTGTCTCCTACTCCCGCACCCCTCAAACCCACCCCTGAGCCTGTCTCCTATTCCCGCACCCCTCAAACCCACCCCTGAGCCTGTCCTCCTATTCCCGCACCCCTCAAACCCACCCCCGAGCCTGTCTCCTACTCCCGCACCCCTCAAACCCACCCCTGAGCCTGTCTCCTACTCCCGCACCCCTCCAACCCACCCCCGAGCCTGTCTCCTACTCCCGCACCCCTCAAACCCACCCCCGAGTCTGTCTCCTACTCCCGCACCCCTCCAACCCACCCCTGAGCCTGTCTCCTACTCCCGCACCCCTCCAACCCACCCCTGAGCCTGTCTCCTACTCCCGCACCCCTCCAACCCACCCCCGAGTCTGTCTCCTACTCCCGCACCCCTCCAACCCACCCCTGAGCCTGTCTCCTACTCCCGCACCCCCTTATGAGATCCCTTACTACTCGTACACTATGCATACCAGTTGGCAGGCAGGCAGGCAGGCAGGCAGGCAGGCAGGTGGAGATATTTCAAGGCTACAGGTGGTAATAAGTGTTGGGTGGCAATAGTACCATATGGTGAGAATAGGAGTTTGGTTTGTATGTACACAGGAGGAGGAGGAGGAGGATGGAGTAATAGTGTAAGTAGGAGGGAGTAACAGTGTAGGTAGGATGGAGTAACAATGTAGGTAGGATGGAGTAATAGTGTAAGTAGGATGAAGTAATAGTGTAAGTAGGATGAAGTAACATGTTCATTGTAAACATTTCGTCGTCTACTGTTACCCATCTAAATATTAAAGGCAACAGAGGATGTACTGTACCCAACAACACTTTTATATTCCCACTGAGAAGGAGGGAAGTTGTCAAAGAAACCCCAACTTTAGAAATATCACTCCCATCTCCTGTTGTGGCTTTTTTTCTACTCTCAGCAGTGGAGGTTTTACTCACGGAAAGTCTACATAAATAAGGGTGCAACACAGCTCTCTGGAGTACAACCTCAAATGGATTAAAATGTATTAACTTGTGTACGAACGCCAGGAGAAATATCACAAACACCCACCCATGCAAACGTGTTGGTGCAATTCACTCACACCCACTCCTTTACACACCCACGCCTTTACACACCCACGCCTTTAACGCGCAAAGCACAAGCACAAAACTGGAGGCAACAAAACACAGTCGTGAATATAGACAGACACTCTATGTGAATGTCCAGTATAACTTCGCTTCTACTACCATCTCTCTCACCCCTCAGCTCTCTCTCCTCCCCTCCATCCCTCTCACCCCTCAGCTCTCTCACCCCTCAGCTCTCTCTCCTCCCTCCATCCCTCTCCTTTCCTCTCTACCGTTCCTCTCTACTTCTCTCTTCTCCTCTCTACTCCTCCGTTCCTTTCTCCTTTCTCTTTTTCTCTGGCTTTCTCTCACTTTGTTCTCTTTCCTTCCCTCCATATCTGTCCTCCTCCTCTCAATGTCGTTTTCTCCCTAATCTCATTATTCACCCTCCTTTTGGCATCCTCTACATCCCCTCATATACCCCCTCTCCATTTCCTATCAACCCCCCTCTTTCCCTCACTCTTCCCACTCTGTCTCTCCCCTCGACATCCCTCTCCCTGTCCTACCATCCCCCCTCTTTGACTCCCTCTCCCTGTCCTACCATCCCCCCTCTTTGTCTCCCTCTCCCCACCCTGTCCCTCGTCCCCCCCTCGACCCCTGCCATGCTATTAAAGGTCAGAGGTCATCGTGTTGTCTGTGCTGTAGCGACTGAAACCTTTACTTGACGTTCCCTGTCTGCCTGCCTTGGATGTTTCCCATACCTGTCCCTCTTTTACCCTCACAAATGCCATTCATGCCACTATCCTTCACCTATCACCCTACATACCATACCCCTCACTTCTCACCCCTCAGCGCTCACCCTACATGTCTCACCCCACAAATATCACCCTGCATGCCTCACCACTCACCCTACATGCCTCACCACTCACCCTACATGCCTCCCCACTCACCCTACATGCCTCACCACTCACCCTACATGCCTCACCACTCACCCTACATGCCTCACCACTCACCCTACATGCCTCCCCACTCACCCTACATGCCTCACCACTCACCCTACATGCCTCCCCACTCACCCTACATGCCTCACCACTCACCCTACATGCCTCATGGGAGTGAAGGGGGAAGGGAAGGAAAAGTGGCTTGAGCAGTAACCCTCAGACTCACTTTGGCAATGTGTAATAAATTAGTGGCTGGTGGAGATGTGAGGCGAAACAACATTCATCTTGGGTGTTGGTGGTGGTGGCCTCTTGCTGCTAATTACTCCTCCCAGACGTTCTCATCTCTCCCTCTCTCTCTCTCTCTCTCTCTCTCTCTCTCTCTCTCTCTCTCTCTCTCTCTCTCTCTCTCTCTCTAAATATTCCATCACCCTTATTTCTCCCTTTCTATCACTGTTCTCTGCCACTTTCCTTGCGACGCCCCTGTTTCTCTTCCTGTTTGTCCCTCCTTCTGTCTCTCATAGTCTGCGTTTGTATACAAGAGGCATTGAATGTTCAGAATTCCATTATCAAATTTCGTCTCGGTCGACTCTTCATCAGTCTTAATTAACCCACTCCATAAAAACAAAGGCCTCTCTCTCTTCACTGGTTCTATTTACTACTCTATCAGTTTCTAGTCTACACAATTCACCTCGGTAAATATTGTAATCTCATTTTTTCAATCTTTGTCTGTCACTCTCGCTAGTTTATTCTTTGTTATTGTATGTGGAAATTATTGCAGGTATGTACAGCCACAATCAAATATCCACCAACACTTTCCTTCCATCGTGTCAATAAATCAGTATCACATCTAAAGAAAATCGTACAACACCTTACGTCAACTCAATCTCCTCAATTATTATTATGAGGTGCTGCAAAATCATACACGTGTTGTTCTTTATTACCAAGATTATTATTATTATTATTATTTATTATTATTATTATTATTTATTATTATTATTATTATTATGAGGTGCTGCAAAATCATACACGTGTTGTTCTTCATTACCAAGATATTTACTACGATGGAAAGAAAGTGACGGTGGATATTTGATTGTGGCTGTTCATACTAAGAGGTAAGGTTGGCCACAAAAATTTATACACACGCTGTTGTTTTTGAGGGTTTACAACATATCGAAAATGTAAGACTACGTACTGTACGTGCAATACAACATTAATATTAGGTTTGTCATTTTGCAGTCTCTGAGTCCCTTGGTAGATAATTCTTTGCAGTACTTTTACAATAATGACCTGTTTACATATTGCCTGGGTACGAATTTCTGTGGCCAAACATACATAGTGAGAGTTACATATACATACATTTCCTAGATAGCCTCTGACTCCTTATAGGTGGGCAGACAAACAAGAGTATAAATGGGCCCCACACTTTAGGATAATATATAATTATCTCCCTCATTGTCCTATATATTGCTTCCTCTCTCCCTACTCTCCCCATCCTTCCCACCCTCTCACCCTTCTCCATCCATCTCTCTCCTTCCTCCCTTCCCCCTTCTCCATCCATCTCTCAACTCCCTCCCTTCCCCCTTCTCCATCCTTCTCCCCCTTTCTCCATCCTTCTCCCACCTCCCTCTTCATCATCCTTCCTTCCTTCTTTCAGTTTATACTCTGGGTTTCCTTCCTTCGTTGCTTCTTCTCCATCTTTCCTCACTCTATTCTCCTCTCATTTATTCACCAATGTTGTTTCCTATATTTTCTCTTCCACTTCCCCTCCCAACATCAACTATAATTCTTCGAGCAACATTGGAAAAACATTATGGTCACTGGAATTTCAAGGTGGACGTGATGTGTATTGTCACGTCCAGAGACAAAGAGTAAGTAGTGTGCAGTGTGTAAAGAAAAATAATATGTGTAGAGACAAACAGTATGTAGTGTGTAGTGTGTAGAAACATAGTACTTAAGTGTGTAGAGAAATGGTATGCAGTGTGTATAAAAATAAAGAGTAATTGTAGTGTGTAGGGACAAATAATTCTGTATCTATTATTATTATCTTTCTGTTCCACGTAATCCAATAATTTCTCTCTCTTAACATCACGTCCCCTCACCCAGACACAAGCCAGCAAAGACATTAACAAACTAATTAGTACGTCTCTATAGCAATTAACTTGATAAAAAGGTGTCCCGCTGTTTGATCTGTAAATCCATGGACTTGGTTCACCCCTTCCCTTCCTTCGTCACTCATTGTGTGTGTGTGTGTGTGTGTGTGTGTGTGTGTGTGTGTGTGTGTGTGTGTGTGTGTGTGTGTGTGTGAGTGTGTGTGTGTAAGTGTGTGTGTGTGTGTGTGTTCTGGTTAGTTAAATGAAATGTATGTGATGTAATGTATTTATTGAGGAAGGAGAAAATGCAACTGAGGAAGGAGGAGGAGATGTGACATGAGATATTAAAGAAGGTAAGATGAAAGGAACAAAGATTAACAAAAGTGGAAGAGGACAGAGACAAAAATGACTAAAGATAGGAGACTGAACGAAAGAAAGACAAAGAGAGAGAGAGTGAGTGAGAAAATATAATGAAAATAATAAGTAACAACAAGGAATGAGAGGAAGTAAACATGGAGTAAATACAAGGCCACCACAACCACAACTACTATCACCACAACCACAACTATTATCACCACAACCACAACTACAATAACCACAACCACCATTCTTACTACCAAAACCACCATTCTTACTACCACAATCTCCATTTCTACCACCACAACCACCACTACCATCATCCCTGCCACCACTACCACTACCACCATCATCCCTACCACCACTACCACCATCATCCCTGCCACCACCAATCTTCATGAATAAACACAGGATATACACACACACATACACGCACAGTGAACCACGCACACTAAACACACATACAAGGACTCTCAACTCCAACACACACACACACACACACACACACACACACTCGTCAGACACATTGAATTGACACAACACTTATCCAGAGCCACATAAACACACACACTTTTTCGATAGCACACTCACACACACACACACACACACACACACACACACACACACACACACACACACACACACACACACACACACACACACACACACACACACACACACACACACACACACACATCCCAGACCAGCACTCCAGCTCACATTCTGACATAAATAATTAATACCTTAATGGCACACTAAAATGATTTTCTCTTAGGAAGAACAAAGCCTGTCAATGCATTTTATAAAGACATAATTATTGAATGTGTTCTGACTACCTGGTTGGTTTGCATTGGAACTGAATATTTAAGGGACCCTATATTGTAGTCAGAAAATTGGAGGTAAATGAGTCCTTCAAATATTGCCACGAAACACACACACCTATAGAGAAGGAGCTTGTTTCGTAGCATAGTCAGGAGGAATCAGAAGCCTCCAGTTTTATACACGATCACAGGTCCCTTAAATGTTTCAATAATTAAGTATACTATGTCTTTAGGTTTTAGGAAGATGAAGAACCACGTATTATTTTTATTTAATTAAGGGTCTATTAAAAACTAAAATTGACTTGCAAGAGGTTTTCTTAATATTTAATTTTATATGTGATATTCTGCAACCATAATGTCTGAAATATTTAAACGAAATTTGTTGTCTGGCATAAAACTGTTGGGTGTTTATATAATGCAGGATATAATATTTTCGTCATTTACTTTTGGGTGAATATGAAAATGTGTTCATTATTTTTGTTACCAACGTGTGGATACAAAAAAAAAAAAAAAAAAAAAGAGGGGGGGGGGGGAATATGGAGATAATAAAAAAAGATATTATTATATACTTTTAAAACACATCTCCAGGTCACAGAAATGAATATCATAAGTCTAGTAAGTAATGTTAGCTCAGATCACTTTATTGGCTTTAGCAAACTTAATAACTCGCCAAATGATTTGAGTGAATAATGATGTTTGATTACACAAGCATTAGTGGAGCCAATAATGGGACAGGTAAACAGACTGTCAGGAAGCCACGCCAGGTGAGTCGAACAACACAGAGGTGGTGTGTGTGTGTGTATGTGTGTGTGTGTGTGTGTGTGTGTGTGGAGGTGGTGTGTGTGTGTGTGTGTGTGTGGAGGTGGTGTGTGTGTGTGTGTGTGTGTGTGTGTGTGTGTGTGTGTGTGTGTGTATGTGTATGTGCGTGGAGGTGGTGTTGCAGCAGGCACACACACACACACACACACACACACATTCACAGGCATGGATACACGACTAGTCACATTCATCAATAAACAAACATATATTCATACACACACACACACACCTAACACCTGAGCAAGCAGCAGAGGACATTAACCACCACTTTGCATCTGTCTGTCAAACGCTGCCCGGGATTAACCTCTCTTCCCTTCCAGCCTACCTTCCCTCTCTTTCTCCTCCTACAGTTCAGGTATTTCAGGTTGCCAAAAAACTCGCTAGTATTAAATCTAAACGTTCCACAACCCCTGTAGATCTACCCATCAAAATTTATCGAGAATTTGCACTCGAACTTGCCACCCCAATCTGCTCCATAATCAACTCTTCTTTAACACAAAGTAAAAGCCCCACTGATTGGAAAACAGGTTTTATCACCCCCATCCCCAAATCCTCCAATCCCCAATCCCTTAGCGACCTTAGACCCATTACTATCACTCCCATTCCCAGCTTAATTTGTGAAGATTTTGTGTTCGAGTGGGCATACTCCAAAATCAATAACGTAATTGACCCTCAGCAATTTGGCAATGTGAAGACCTCCTCTACTTCTCACTATCTCATCAGCTTCCTTGACTTTCTTTACCAAAATCTCGAGCAGCGCAAGACTTCACTTGCGGTGGTGTTCATAGACTTCAAGAAAGCCTTTGACCTAGTTGATCACACCACCATAATCACCAAAGCTATCCTCCTCGGCCTCCCTTCCTCCCTAGTGTCATGGCTGGCAGACTTTCTGACTGGTCGGTGTCAGTCTGTCAGATACAAGGGGTGTGTGTCGGCCGTCCAGAACCTGAGCTGCGGGGTCCCCCAGGGGACCAAGATGGGACCTTTGTGTTTCCTGATCCTTATCAACGATGCCCTGGGGAACACACCGCACAAGTGGAAGTATGTTGATGACTGCACAGTGGGAGTTCCCGTAATGAACACTGAGCTCAACTATACTCCACTTCAGGATACACTGGACAGGTTACACACGTGGACAGTGCACAACAAGGTCACCATTAACCACAATAAAACCGTGGTTATACACTTCCACACTTCAAGTGATGACCTTGCCCCACCCCAGCTCAGTGTAAATGGCCACCCTCTTCAGGTAGTTCAGTCGACCAAGTTATTGGGGATTATCATTGATAACAAACTGACCTGGAAAGATAACACCAATAACATCATCAGAGCAGCATCATACAGGCTTTATATGCTACGACGCCTGAGAGCACTGGGGGTACAGGCTGACGATCTCAAGACCATCTACATGTCGTTCATCCTGCCCAGATTAATGTATGCATCACCTGCCTGGTCCAGCTCCCTCACCATAACACAACAGAGGCAACTGGAGAGGGTACAGAAAAGAGCC
>JAWZYT010005573.1:0-2500 GCA_034508575.1 Petrolisthes manimaculis
ATATCCTTGTAATCCCGGTATACATGGGGAAAGTAAATCCTAGTATGGTAATCCTAACTCCATGTAATCTCTCCTGTATATCCAAGTATTAATGTAATCCAAATATCCTTGTAATCCAATATTCAAGAAAAAAACTTAGTAATCCTAATATCCCTGTAATCCGAGTATCCAAATAATCTCAGATAATCCCGAGGCGTGGAGGAGGAAGAGGAGGAAGAGTAGGAGGAGGAGTAGGAGGAGGAGGAGGAGTAGGAGGAGGAGGAGGAGGAGTAGGAGGAGGAGGAGGAGGAGGAGGAGGAGTAGGAGGAGGAGAAGTGGGGAGGGGGGAGGGAGATAAGAGAGGGGGGGGGGGGGGGCGTAGGTGTAGAGGGGGGGGGCGGAATCCCCTTGTAAAATGGAATACGTTACCTGGGAGTCTTTTATCACCCTCTCTGTCTGTCTGTGTGTGTGTGTGTGTTTGTTTGTGTTTGTGTGTGTTTGTCTGTCTGTCTGTGTGTCTGTTTGTTTGTTTGTGTTTTTTTTTATACAGAGAGAGAGAGAGAGAGAGAGAGAGAGAGAGAGAGAGAGAGAGAGATATGCATGCATAAACAAAACACTTAAAAATAGGTACAAGGAACGTAAACCAGTAAACATGTAAACAAAGGTGGAAGCATTCGAGTTGGAGGGAAGAAATAAAATCACGGCTTTTTATATATATATTTTTTCGTCTATGTTGAATTCCGTTGAAAATAAAAAAAATATATATTTAATATTCTTTGTTACGTTTCATAATTCTGAATGAATCTGAATGTACAGTTGCCTTCAGAAATGAACGTCTCCTCTCAAGCTGGTGAATAATTGGCAAGTGTCACGTGTGTGTGTGTGTGTTGGTAAGGGAGAGAGGGTAATAATAATAATAATAATAATAATAATAATAATAATAATAATAATAATAATAACAATAACAATAACAATAACAATAACAATAACAATAACAATAATAATAATAATAATAATAATAATAATAATAATAATAATAATAATAATAATAATAATAATAATAATAATAATAATAATAATAATAATAATAATAACAATAATAACAATAACAATAACAACAATAATAACAATAACAATAACAATAATAATAATAATAATAATAATAATAATAATGATAATAATAATAATAATGAAGACAATAATTAAATAAATTAAAGAGCAATGAAATATTTCTTGAAAGAGATTATGCATAAGATTTAATGTATAATGAAAAATTGTGAGATAAATGAAATATGAAAATAATGAGAAATGAAAAATATGATAAACAATCTATGAAAAAATTATGAAAATGATGAGAAAGTATAAAAAGATACATAATGATGCAATAATGAATGAGAGTAAAAAGAATTACAATTATGAAAATTATAATGAAAGTTTATGAAAGATATAATAGACAAAATATCAGAAAATTATTAAATATATCTCATACAATTTTTACCCGGCATATTTTCTTTATCGTTAACTGCAAAAAAAAAAAACTATTCAAAATTATGGAACAAAATTATAATGATGACGAAAATGTTGATTAAAAAATAACAATTAATGAAAAATAAGATGGCAGATATTTTGATGCAAAATTTCGCAAGTCCTATTTGTCTTTATTAATATTGAGAGCAATACGTTCCTGGCAAACTCTAATAAATTTCTGACGAACGGAATTGCTTCACGTTATATATATATATATTTATTATATATATTCATTATATATGTGTTTAATATATGCATCATTTTTTTTTCATTCTGTTTTAATGTGTTTATAATTATCATAATCATTTACCGCCGTCCATAGTCATTACGTGGATGAAATAATAAGTATATAAAAGGATTATATATATATATATATATATATATATATATATATATATATATATATATATATATATATATATAATAATAGTTGTGTAAATATCAATACGTACATACCTATATTATAGTTGTGTAAAGATCAATATGTACAGTCTGGGAGAGAGTCCTCGGAGAAGCTTTGTAAGGTTTTTTATTGTCCAGAGATGGACATATAGAGAAGGGACGGAGTCTTGAATGGAAGCAGGGGCTACAGTTGGGTTGTGAGGATTCGTATAATTCATTGCTTCAAACATATGAGACTGATCCATATGTAAAGACTTGTGCTGAATGGAACTATGTGGACAATCCGCATACGTAAGTATACAATTAGCCTTTTCTATAACTTGTAAAGAAAAAAATATATAGGTGCAAGAGGATTTCCAAAATGGAGATAATATCATGTTTGAAGCAATGAATACGAATGCCTACAACCCAACAGTAGCCTCTTCTTCCCACCACACTCACTCCTCCTCTATTCAAGACTCCATCCCTTCTCTAAAACAGCGATGGAAGCGCCATCTCTGGACAATAAAAAACCTCACAAAGCTTCTCCGAGGACTTCTCTCCCAGACTGTACCTTTATAATATAGTTGTGTCAATATCAATACGAACCTAT
>JAWZYT010005573.1:7500-29889 GCA_034508575.1 Petrolisthes manimaculis
CAATAATAACAATAACAATAATAATAATAACAATAATAATAATAATAATATTAATAATAATAATAAACAATAATAATAATAACAATAATAATAATAATAATAATAACGATAATAAAAACAGAAGGCAGTCTTCAAACAATATCCACTAATTTGTATCATTAATGTTCCCTTTCAAATCAAAGTGCCCTAATGGTATGTAAAGTCGACGGCATATATTCGCTTTAAAGGGATGATTAATTTGCTCTGGGTGGAATGGAAGGCTACCCACTCATTCCTACAAACTGTGCCACCAAACAAACACACACAAAAATTCACCTTCACCTACAAAAGAAAAGAAAAAAAGAAAAAATGAAAATAAATGAAAAAAAATGAAAAAAATGAAAAAATGATAAAAAAATGATAAACAAATGAAAAAGAAAGAAAAGAAAATGAAAAAAAAGAAAAAAATATAAATAAAAAAGAGTTGGTTTTGGTGCCCCTTTACACCCGGGCTACTCCCTATTAATCTTCATATTAAAATAACAGAACACTTCATATAATACATACCAAGATAGTCCTTATAATACATGTAGACAGTTGTCCCTCTTTACCAGCATCCCATGCTAGGAAGGTCGCCAGTGAGAGACCAGACTAAATGGTTCCCATCTTTCAGTTCTTCAACTGTCCATCTTTTCTTTTTATTTCCTTCCTGCTTGCTGTCACACCTCTCTATCACCTTTTTCTGGCGCTATAGGACCTCCATGTTGCAGCGCCTAATATCCATCAATCAATCAATCTCTACTGGCAGGCACTAACTCCAAGTACAGGTCCATTAAACTCCAGATACACCTTATCTCGTTGATGGTCCGAGAGTGACTGACTCAGCCTCAGTTACTGTGACTGAGTGCCGTGACCACTGACCACTGACGTCCACAATCCACTTCAGGGCCGGTAGCCACAAAACATTTTAGTGTTTGGATTTGTTCGTATGTTTGCAATACTGAACCTCACCATAGTGTTTCAGTGGTTCATTTCGAAGAAAAAGTGAATGGTTCTGTTAGTCTGTGTGTATGAGGTGTTATGTTTTCGAAGCAGTGTCGAGTACTATGTAGTCGTAGCTCGCCATGAATGAATCAATGCTTACGAATACAATTTTAAGTTAAGGGGGGAGTACACTTTTGGTACATTAGAGCTCTTCGATTCCTTCAAAGTATGTCAGGAAACAAAACCAGATTAACAATAATAAGGATGGCCTGTTGCTGGAAATAGTTTGGAGGAATCATTATCTCCAAAAATACATTATCTCCAAACCGTCCATGGTGAATAACATCTGGTGGTGTAGTGAACCCCCGAACCCATGATGAATCACTTGGGTTTGGTAAATGAAGCCCCTTAGAAACACTGGTCTATTAATAACCATATACAATAATTATTACGATCACAGTTGGTATGTCAAAAACTTCAATATCAACATTACTTACTCTCGTGTGTGTGTTATATAGGCTACCGAGAGAGAGAGAGAGAGAGAGAGAGAGAGAGAGAGAGAGAGAGAGAGAGAGAGAGAGAGGTGAGGGGGAGAGGGGGGTAGTTAAGATTGAGTGAGAGAGAGAGAGAGAGAGAGAGAGAGAGAGAGAGAGAGAGAGAGAGAGAGAGAGAGTAAATCAAGAGTAAACACATATCCATCCATTTCTACGTTATTACCCCCGTGACTAACATCAGGGAATTATTAGCATTATATCAGACGTATTATTGTAAGTTATATCTTCTCTCACACACACATACACATAATAATAATCAGTGGTAATGGAGTACAGTAATCATCACTCTTTTGTCCATTACCTCTGATTATGTGTGAGTGACGCATATACAGAGAGAGAGAGAGAGAGAGAGAGAGAGAGAGAGAGAGAGAGAGAGAGAGAGAGAGAGAGAGGCAGTGGTTATTACAAGTAGAGGCAGGCAGATGTACCAAGAAAATAATAATAATAATAATAATAATAAATATAATAATAATAAATATAATAATAATAATATAATAATAATAATATAATAATAATAATATAATAATAATAATATAATAATAATAATATAATAATAATAATATAATAATAATAAAATAAATATAATAATAAATATAATAATAAATATAATAATAATAAATATAATAATAATAAATATAATAATAATAAATATAATAATAATAAATATAATAATAATAAATATAATAATAATAAATATAATAATAATAAATATAATAATAATAAATATAATAATAATAAATATAATAATAATAAATATAATAATAATAAATATAATAATAATAAATATAATAATAATAATAATAATAATAATAATAATAATAATAATAATAATAATAATAATAATAATAATAATAATAATAATAATCAATATAATAATAATAATAATAAATATAATAATAAATATAATAATAATAATAATAATAATAAAATAATAATGATAATAATAATAATAATAATCAATATAATAATAATAATAATAATAATAATAATAATAATAAATATAATAATAATAATGTATCATCCTCATACGGGTGGGTGGGTGAGCAAACAAACAAACAAACAAACAAACAAACAAGAAACAAACAAGAAACAAACAAGAAACAACCATAGTGGAACGTGGAAAAAAACTAGTTCCTCCTTCTCATTACGGTGCTGTTGTTGTTGTTGTTGTTGTTATTGGAATCACCTGACATACATACATACATACAGTACATACATGCATACCAGTCAACCAATTGCAATGTTTAATTCTGTCTGTCTGTGTGTCTGTCTTTCTCAAACATGGAGATTTATACAGTAGTTTCTTTTCATACTCCCATTATCATCATCATTATTATCATTATTTATCATTATTATCATTATCATCATCATTATCATTATCATCATCATTATTATCATCATCATTATTATTATCCTTATTATTATTATTATCCTTATTATTATTATTATCATTATTATTATTATTATTATTATTATTATTATCATTATTATTATTAGTGTTATGGTTGGTGACTGTAGGTTTGGAGGAGGGTAATAATGGAGAAGGATTGGCATTGGAGTATTCTATAACGATGGGATGTGTATAACGTGTGGAGGAGAGGCGCTGGGAGACAGTCAGTGTAGGGGAAGACGAGACCTGACTTATAACACACAGAGAGATAGGGAAAGAGTGGGACAGAGTTGGGAAGTAAGGAGAGAGAGAGAGAGAGAGAGAGAGAGAGAGAGAGAGAGAGAGAGAGAGAGAGAGAGAGAGAATCAAACATATACTAATACTGGGAGATAAGAGAGAAAAAAGTGTACTTGAAATATAAAAAACAAGGGAGTTTATTATTTATATGTTTATGATACACACAAGGATAGAAGGACAGACGGACAGACAGAAACAAACACACACACACATATACACACAAACACACTTTCTCTTACACACTCACACACACACACTCTCTCCCTCGGTAGTACATAACTGGTGGTACATAAGAGAGAGTCAACCAGCCAACCAGCCAATCCACTCATACAGTACACCAGACGTTGTGGGTCAAAGACTGCTGAAGGGTTAATTATTAATATATTACTACCCGGTCGGCCCTCTTCACTCGTTCAACCAAACCTGGGAGTGATTAAATAACTACAGTGCCAGAAGCAGCTAGGAGGAGCAGCAGCAATCCATTTTCATTTTTTTTTTCTTTTTTGTATTTTAGCATGGTTTACATACATGTTTTTTTACTCAATCCTTTATCTGCTGTATAAAACATAAACAGCATAAACTTTTCTGTGTTGTGGTCAAACTTTCATTGCAAAACTTCAGTGTACAAAAAAAAAAAAAAAAAAAAAAAAAAAAAAAAAAAAAAAAAAAAAAAAATGTCTTCAGGTTTGGTGTTTCGTGGCAATATTTGAAGGACTCATTTATCTTCAATTTTCAGACTACAGCACAGGGTCCCTTAACCACAGTGGAAAACGAGAGTTTAATGTAAAAATAATTAAGGGGACGTGGGCAGTGTTTTCCTTTTTTTTCCTTCGTGTTTGCTGTTCCCCTTCTCCATCACTTTCTTCTCTCCCTTTCATTTCTTCAATTGTCCCTCCTTTCCTTCTCTTTCCTTGGTGTTTGCTGTCCCTCCCTCCTTCCCTCTCTACCTATCCCTCCTTTCCTTTCTTTCTATTTGTATTTACTGTCCCTCCCTCCCTCTCTACCTTCCTATTCCTCCTTTCCTTACCTTTCCTTCCAGCTTACTGTCTCTCCTTCCCTCCCTACCTATCCCTCCTTTCCTTCCTTTCTATTTATATTTACTGTCCCTCCCTCTCTACCTATCCCTCCTTTCCTTCCCTTCCCTTCTTGTTTACCGTCTCTCCTTTCTTTCTATCACCTTCTTCTGTGTATTCCAGGCCTGGGGTGATCTTCTTTCATCTTCAAATGTCATAGGTGGTGATGAAAAGATCTTGGTGGCTACTAATCCTTCTGGTTAGGCTTTGGGCTTCATTAATACTACCTTTTTACCACCCTACTCTGTTTGTCAAGGGAAGGAGGAGGAGGAGGAGGAAGAAAGGAGGGATGGAGAGGAACGAGATGAATCGAGGGAGGTGGATGGGGGATGGAAGAAGGGGAGGGGAGAGAGGAGGAAGGAATGGAGAGATGATAATGATGGGAAGGACGAGGAATGGATAACGAGTGTGGAAGAGAGGAAGGGAAGGAGAAGGGTGGGATGGAAATATATAATGAGATAAAGAGGAGAGAAAAGGAAGGAGGGGAGAAAAGGAGGGGAGAAAAGGAAGGAGGGGAGAAAAGGAAGGAGGGGAGAAAAGGAAGGAGGGGAGAAAAGGAAGGAGGGGAGAAAAGGAAGGAGGGGAGGGTGGGATGGAGATATATAATGAGATAAAAGAGGAGAAAAAAGGAGGAGAGAAAAGGAGGAGAGAAAAGGAAGGAGGGGAGGGTGGGATGGAGATATATAATGAGATAAAGGAGGAGAGGAAACAAAGGATGTGGAGGCACTGAGGTGTTTTAAATTAGGGAAGGAGCTTCATTACGAGCATTTGATTCTAAGGAGAGAACATCTTTCCTGGTAAATTGAAGGGCTACTGATTCCTCCAACTCATTCCAGGAAACACAACACTATAAAGGGATCTGTTTCTTGGCCTAGTTTGGAGGATTCAAGAGTGTTATTAATTATGCCATACATTCAAGAGTGTTGTTAATTATGCCATACATCTAGAGGTCTACAACACTGAAGATTGTACGTAACATCTGGGTTATACAAGATTTTATTAATATTTATGTTTATTTATTTATTTATTGATTGATTATAATTATTCATTATTATAATTATTCATTATTATTATTATTATTATTATTATTTTTTTTTTTATTATTATTATTTTATTTTTTTTATACATATATTTTTTTGCATCGTATACACCACCAAAATCGATCCCCCTTCATCAGCAGATAATAAAAGGCGATGGATGATTATATTATGATTTCGACCCCCTCAAAAAAAAAAAAAAAAAAAAAAAAAAAAAAAAAAAAAAAAGTGATATTATTATGACCGTGGATTTGGTCACTTGAATAAATACACCTGCTGGAAGGAAGACTTGTATACCTTCCTGATATAGACGGGGTTGTGGTTGTAGATGAGAGGGTATTGGTTGATGTGTGTCTTGTTGTAGTGGTGATTGTTGAGACGAGCTGAAAAGGAGGTATAGTGTAAAGAGGGGGACGGTATTATTATTATTATTACTTTTATTATTACTTTTATTATTATTATTTTTATTTTTATTTTTATTTTTATTATTTTTTATTTTTTTTTTATTATTATTATTATTATTATTATATTCTTTAATTAAGGGGGTGTGGGAGTAGGGGGAGGGGGACTTTGGGGGGTGCGGGAGTAGGGGGACAGGCTTGGGAGGGGGGGGGGAATTTGGGTGTGTGTGGGAATAGGGGGGACAGACTTGGGTGTGTGTAGAAAGCTTGTCCCCTATTCTTGCACCCCTCTAACCCAACCCCAAGCCTGTCCCCCTACTCCCGCACCCCCCCCCCCCCAATCCTGTCCCTCTATTCCCTCACCCCCTTAACTCTAATTTATTATAATTGGTTGAATATGATATGTAAGGAGGAAATAATATTATGAGTAATGAGATGGTTATTGAAGTGAACTGTGTGTTGGAAGAGGGAAAGGGATGGTACCAATTATTATTATTATTATTATTATTATTATTATTGGTTAAAACATAAATGAAAGACGAGAAGATAAAACACACAAGGGACAATTATTTTATAAAAGTGGAAAGCTGAGTAGTAAGAGAGAAGGGGACGGGTACCAATTATATTATTATTATTATTATTATTATTATTATTATTATTATTATTATTGGTTAAGACATGAAAGACGAGAAAATAAAACACTAAACTGACTAAAGGGACAATTATTTTATAGAAGTGGAAGAAAGGTGTGTGTTAGGGGAGTGTGTGTCGGTGTCAATTATATTAGTATTGATTAAAACACTAAGGGTGAAATTATTATGTGTTGAGTTGTGGATAGAAAGTGTTGTATTACAAGATAGGAGAATTGATAACAGTTTTAATATGTAGTAAGATTAAGTTAGACACGAAAAGGAAAAATCTTATAGAAGTTTATGGCTGGCTGTTGAAGCGAGCTGTGTGTTGTACGAGG
Organism: Petrolisthes manimaculis; assembly: GCA_034508575.1. NCBI lineage: Eukaryota > Metazoa > Arthropoda > Malacostraca > Decapoda > Porcellanidae > Petrolisthes > Petrolisthes manimaculis. The sequence goes on from JAWZYT010005573.1 coordinate 14,186, forward strand.
GAGGAGATGGTACAACAGTTGGACACAGGAATGGGTGGTACAGCCCAAGTGAAAGATACTTGTCTCATTTGAGTAACCAGTGTCTATTATCAGGTACTTGATTTTTATTACCATCCTCAATACTGACTTCTGCCCCTGATGTCTCCTATTTGGCACTAATGAACACACACACACACACACACACACACACACTCTTCAATCTTTCATCCTCAACACAACACAACACAACACAACACAACACAACACAACACAACACACACACACACACACACTCTTAAATAAACACACAACTCTTCATTCTTTCATCCTCAAATCAACACAACACAACACAACACAACCATGCAGTACCTTTGTGGACGAAGGTATTGCCGATATACTGAGACGACCTGATGGCTTCGCTGTAGTGTGGGATGGAGGAAAAGGCCCACTCAAACAGATTCTTTTCAGGATGCCACTGTGTCCCGTATACAGGCATGCGTCTGTGTTCCACCGTGGAGATGTACTCGAGGCCTGACCGGTCGTACGAGGTGGAGACGAGGGTGAAGTTTCTCTCCAGCCCAAGTTCGGTAAAGGTCTGTTCGTGTAAAGGGGAATTTTATATTTATTACATTTATTGGATGACTGACTGACTGACTGACTGACTGATTGATTTACTAATAGGATAATTGCCTAGATGATAGTGATTGACTGATTGGTTTCTTGGAAAACAAAATCGACTGACTAACTAACTAACTGCCTGACTGAATGAATGACTAATTTAATGACTGAATGCTTCTGATTAATGACCTGATTGACTGACTAACTGCTTGACCGACTGACCTGCTGGGTGACACAATACTTGTGGAAGTTACTGGTACTGTTGGTTTTGGTGAGGGTGTGTAGGATATCCTCAGGGGCTCCTCCAATCAAATCTGTTAAGTTGTATCCTGCACGAAAAAAAAAAATCTGATAAAACTCATTTATTCATATACACTTCAGGGAGACATGTGTATCCTGTAGAAAATAAAAAGAATTAGGTCATACACACACACACACACACACACACACACACACACACAAGCCACCCCATTTCAATTTTTCAGCTGTCCTTCCTTTTTTATTATTTCCTTCGTTCGTGTTTGCAGTCCTTCCTCTCTTTATCACCTTCTCACTCATCCTATGCAGTGTGTTCCAGGACTAGCTAGGGTAGAATATTTTCACCTTCAATTCCTAAGTACTGTGTATATTATATGGGACTGACCTGCCTGGAGATAGAGAGGGTCGGCTACATTAGCTGCTCTAAGTACTGTGTATATTATATGGGACTGACCTGCCTGGAGATAGAGAGGGTCGGCTACATTAGCTGCTCTAAGTACTGTGTATATTATATGGGACTGACCTGCCTGGAGATAGAGAGGGTCGGCTACATTAGCTGCTCTAAGTACTGTGTATATTATATGGGACTGACCTGCCTGGAGATAGAGAGGGTCGGCTACATTAGCTGCTCTAAGTACTGTGTATATTATATGGGACTGACCTGCCTGGAGATAGAGAGGGTCGGCTACATTAGCTGCTCTAAGTACTGTGTATATTATATGGGACTGACCTGCCTGGAGATAGAGAGGGTCGGCTACATTAGCTGCTCTAAGTACTGTGTATATTATATGGGACTGACCTGCCTGGAGATAGAGAGGGTCGGCTACATTAGCTGCTCTAAGTACTGTGTATATTATATGGGACTGACCTGCCTGGAGATAGAGAGGGTCGGCTACATTAGCTGCTCTAAGTACTGTGTATATTATATGGGACTGACCTGCCTGGAGATAGAGAGGGTCGGCTACATTAGCTGCTCTAAGTACTGTGTATATTATATGGGACTGACCTGCCTGGAGATAGAGAGGGTCGGCTACATTAGCTGCTCTAAGTACTGTGTATATTATATGGGACTGACCTGCCTGGAGATAGAGAGGGTCGGCTACATTAGCTGCTCTAAGTACTGTGTATATTATATGGGACTGACCTGCCTGGAGATAGAGAGGGTCGGCTACATTAGCTGCTCTAAGTACTGTGTATATTATATGGGACTGACCTGCCTGGAGATAGAGAGGGTCGGCTACATTAGCTGCTCTAAGTACTGTGTATATTATATGGGACTGACCTGCCTGGAGATAGAGAGGGTCGGCTACATTAGCTGCTCTAAGTACTGTGTATATTATATGGGACTGACCTGCCTGGAGATAGAGAGGGTCGGCTACATTAGCTGCTCTAAGTACTGTGTATATTATATGGGACTGACCTGCCTGGAGATAGAGAGGGTCGGCTACATTAGCTGCTCTAAGTACTGTGTATATTATATGGGACTGACCTGCCTGGAGATAGAGAGGGTCGGCTACATTAGCTGCTCTAAGTACTGTGTATATTATATGGGACTGACCTGCCTGGAGATAGAGAGGGTCGGCTACATTAGCTGCTCTAAGTACTGTGTATATTATATGGGACTGACCTGCCTGGAGATAGAGAGGGTCGGCTACATTAGCTGCTCTAAGTACTGTGTATATTATATGGGACTGACCTGCCTGGAGATAGAGAGGGTCGGCTACATTAGCTGCTCTAAGTACTGTGTATATTATATGGGACTGACCTGCCTGGAGATAGAGAGGGTCGGCTACATTAGCTGCTCTAAGTACTGTGTATATTATATGGGACTAACCTGCCTGGAGATAGAGAGGGTCGGCTACATTAGCTGCTCTAAGTACTGTGTATATTATATGGGACTAACCTGCCTGGAGATAGAGAGGGTCGGCTACATTAGCTGCTCTAAGTACTGTGTATATTATATGGGACTGACCTGCCTGGAGATAGAGAGGGTCGGCTACATTAGCTGCTCTAAGTACTGTGTATATTATATGGGACTAACCTGCCTGGAGATAGAGAGGGTCGGCTACACTGGAAGCATTACACCTGATGAGTGGGTTGGTCTTGTCTGCGTCTAGGTACAACAGCATCTCGAAGCCCAGACAGATGGCCAGGATGGGGACCTCTGTGTTGTCCCTGTCCTTGGCTTCCCTCACCAGGTCGTACAGAAGGCTGCCCGCCCTACCATACCCACTACTCTCTGATCTGAAGGGTGCGGCGCCCCCTGGGAACACCACACTGGAAAGACACCACCAACAGTTGTTACCTTAACTAATAACTAGAATTATGTAAAATTAATTCAAGTGTTTTATATATTCTATTGAGAAAAGCTTTTAATATGTTTCCAGTTCATATAGATTCATCATGCTTTTTATAATAGTATACAGGGTTAAACTTTAGGCATCATCCCAATCAGTATAAATTATTAATACTTTTATGATATTAGTTTTTTTTCTTTCTTTTTTAATAATATCGGCCTTATTTACTATTGATTTTGCGTTTAGAGTTATACATATACCTTGCTACTTACTCACCCACTGACTGCATTAAATATTCCTCGGTAGTAATCATCATCTTGGTTAATCCTGTGAACACAAATAAAAAACAAATATATACTGTACATACAATCACGTTTATTAGTCTACAAGCAATGAAGGAATGGCAGTGTTAGTTATTATGGATCTAAGTTGGCATCAATATTAGAAACATCTGTCAGTATTATTATTATTATCATTATTATTATGATTATCATTATTATCATTATTATTATCATATAACGACACAGACAGCAAAAAAAAAAAAAAAAAAAAAAAAAAAGTTAGACAAAAGAGACACACTATTTGACATTAGACAAATATCTGTACATAATCAAACACACACACACACACACACACACAAACAAAACATGCAACCATACACTTCTTCATCAGACTAGAAAAATATAACCAAAAGACACACAAAAAAAGCAAAAAAAAAAAAAAAAAAAACGCACACACACTAGACATATTTATTATTTTCCATACTGAACCTAAACTAACTAACTAACTAACTAACTAACTGACTGCCTTGGTATTGTTGTGCGTTTGTTTTCTACTACGTACAGTTACCAAAAAAGGTATTGTGACAACTATTGATACAACATTAAATATATTAATGTCCATAGTTGTTTGTAGGGATATATACAAGTATGTATTACAGAAGGATCTGTATATTTCCTTCTGCTATACATGCTTAGATATAGTCCATACAAAATATATATAGTTGTGGATATTACTATGGTTAAAGTAAGTTCTATCAAGATTTGTCGCAATACCTTTTTTGGCAACTGTAGATAGATAGATAGATAGATAGTTTATTGACCACAAACAAAATACACATACATACATGATGGGGACAACCCTGGCACCACTCGACTCCATAAACTTGACATAGGAGGCAGCCAGGTAGGACGTGTAGTTGCTTCCTGTAGCCTCGTTCATACGACGGGAGATTTCCTGCGTCAGAATACCTTGTGGGAGAGAGAGGTGGGAAGAGAGGGTGGTGAGTTAGGGTTGAGAGAGAGAGAGGGGTGGGGAGGAGAGAGGGATGGGGAGGAGAGAGGGGGGGGGAGGAGAGAGAGGAGGGGGAGTTAGTTATTTACTTCCCTTATAACTTAATTACTTCCCTTATAACTTAATTACTTCCCTTATAACTTAATTACTTCCCTTATAACTTAATTACTTCCCTTATAACTTACCTATAACTGGCTTAAGGTTGATTTGCTCTGAGGTTTGTTCCGCTTCCTGAGTTGTTGTTGTTGTTGTTGTTGATGTTGTTGTCTCTCCACCACCACCACCACCACCACCACCACCATCCACCAACATAGCATCATCCACCTGAGGCAGATCCTCCTCCTCCTCCTCCTCCCCAAACTCATCCATTATTGTCATCCCATCCTCATCATCATCCTCATTGTCATCCACTTCTTGCCTCACGTTCAGTTCCACGTTTCTCGTCTCGCCTAATTGTTGTTGAGGTTCTAATGGTTGTTGTTGTTGTTGTTGTTGTGGTATCGCTCCACCACCGTGAGTCGCCAAAGTTAATGCCAACATCACCATCATCATATTCACAACACACGCCATAACCTAGAGAGTGAGAGAGATAGTGAGAGAGAGAGTGAGAGAGAGAGATATAGATAGAGAGAGAGTGAGAGAGATATAGATAGAGAGAGAGTGAGAGAGTGAGAAAGTGAGAGAGAGAGATATATATATAGAGAGAGAGAGAACACAACACATGACATTATGAGCAACTAGTGATATACTTAGTAATCTCAACACTTTAATAATTACGCTACACAACTGATGGCCGAACGAAAAAGAATATTCTTTATCTCACTAACATCTATTGTGATATATTATGATTAAATGTATGTAGATATAGATAGTTGAAATTCCTACAATTCACCGAAATAAAAGTTTGCACACTCGATTAATTAAAAATATGGACATTATCGAGAGGCTGAAAAAATTGTGTATACAGACCGACGTGTCAGTCATCGTACCTGTACTACAACATCGTCAACACCACCAAGGTTTTGTATACGACCCTGAACATAACACACACATACACACACACATTACATAACCAATGGGAGAACAAACGTCCAGGACATACACAAAGTTGTATTGAGTGTGTGTGTGTGTGTGTGTGTAGCCATTCATACCCCTATCAATCTACCCTACAGTACAAACCATACAATATATATATATACTCCACTTACTATACAGAGCGACACGTCCTTCCCACTTGAGCTCTGGAAGGTAACTGAGTGCTACAATGCTACATACATGCACATTATAGTCTAACCATACCGGAAGGGGCGTGACCGTGAATGATAAAATAGGGAAGGAAGGATGGACTACTGATTCCTCCCACCATTGTCACGAAACACATCCCTTACTAATAATAATAATAATAATAATAATAATAATAATAATAATATAGGCTCTGGTATACCTTCGATTTCCACTGGGTTTATTATTGGTGTGTAATGTAATGTAATGTATATAAAGAGAGTTTACTGTACACATATTCATTACAACGAGGCATTGCTGTACTAATTACTGTATTATGTGTAGTGGTGTGTTTCCTGGCACACTTTGAAGGAATCATGGTGCTCCTATAACCTTCCTTTCTTTCTTTAATGTTAGTGTTCTGTCAGTCATATTTTAGCATAATAATAATAATATACAGTACAATACAAAGGACATATATGGGGAGAGGAAGTCACAACACAAACCATTACATAACATAATTACATATAATTATCTTTTTACTTATTTACATATTTATTTATTTATTTATTTATTAATTTGCTTATTTATTTATTTATTAATTTGCTTATTTATTTATTTATTAATTTGCTTATTTATTTATTTATTTATTTATTTATTTATTTATTTATTTATATATATATATATATATATATATATATTTTCATTTTTATTTACCGACTTATTTTTTTATCTTCATTTATTTTTGTATATATAATTAATTATTTATTATATTGTTGCCTGGTGACATAGGAGGTGTTTCGTGGCAATGTTTGAAGGACCCATCTACCTCCAATTTCCTTACTATATATACATACACACCACACGAAGCCTTAACCTACTTATTGGAAAAGTAAAAAGAGGGAAAGTTATCAAACACTTATTACACAAGTCACCCCAATGTGGATAACTATTATTATTGTTCGTGACAGTACACTTACTTCCTGTACATGTTAATTTGTGTGTGTGTGTGTGTGTGTGTGTGTGTTAAGGGATATTCACCTCTGTGTTATCATGGTTTTAAGGGTGGGATTTGTTTGGATGTGTCGCTGGTTCCTTGGTCTTGTTTCCGCTATTTCTCTCTCTCTCTCTTACACCCCCCCCCCCTAATTTTATCCCCATTCCTCTGTCAGTCTCGGTCAGTCTCTCTCTCCACAAAGATTAGATACATTCTCTCTCTCTCTCTAACACACACACATACAACCCCTAAATTTTATCTCCTTTGCCCTGTCAGTCTCTCTCTCTCTCTCTCTCTTACACACAGTCTTGGGTTCTTTCATTTTATCTTCCTTCCCTTCCTGCTCTTCTCTTTCCTTCTCTCCCTCACATTCCATTTCCTTCACATATATATTAATTCTCTTTCTCGCCTCATAACATCTTTTATCGCTCTTCCCTTGTTCCTTCCTTCCTTTATTCCTTCATTCCACATTTCCTTCATTCGTGCATTCTCTTTTCCATTTGTTATGTGTGTGTGTGTGTGTGTGTGTGTGTGTGTTATTGTTTTGAACAGTGAATGTGTGCTTTGTTTGTGTGTGTGTGTGTGTGTTATTGTTTTAAACAGTGAATGAGTGAATGTGTGTGTGTGTGTGTGACTGTGTGTGTGTCTGTGTTTGTGTGGTAGACCTTAGATTCTTCGGGTATTCAGTGTGTGTGTGTGTGTGTGTGTGTGTGTGTGGATACTGAACTACAATTATTACTCGTTACTCATTACTTGTTGTTGGATATTCAATACCTACTCCACCAACAGATGTGTGCAATATTCACTACTCCATTAAACATATATAGCAATACATACATAGCAACATTTTATTGTTTCCACATATTTGATAACCATATAACAACAGTACTTAGATGAAGGTAACCGTAAGAATCCCATGCAGTTTATTTTTCTATAAGGACTACAATAATATACTGTCCACCCTCAAAAGTGAAGCCAGGGGGTGGAGTTTATTACCCTACTCTCCCCCATTGACTCCAAACATTGCCCCGGACGCTTTAAACCCATTATATGTATACTCTTATTTTCTCATATTGACTACAGTATAATTAGAGCCACAAAAAGACTTGAATTTTTTGTTCCATATAATTATGATAACTGCATAAGATGATCTAATTCTGTGTATTATCAAAGGTACTTATACCCATTAAATACCGCAGTTTCCCAAAGCATTACCTTGTACCGTGTGATTACGATGTTAGTGAAGATGTTATCTTCACTTCCTTCAGGTTTAACATTGCATATAATGTTTCATAGTTAACTTGGAATATGATCATGTCACTATATATATAAAGGTTGCCTCCTACAACCTCTTCTCGCAAACTTATCCAAGGAATATGAATGTAAGAATTAATTAATTAATGAATGAATAGTTTATTTTATGCAAAAAGTAAAGTGTGTAAGGTATGCTTATACACCAACCCATAGACCGTATTATAAGATTACAGAGAAATAACAACAAGTACAGTTGGCCACACATGAACCTGGTACGCCTTGCTACTTGTGAGATACCTACAACAGGAAGGAAAGTGAGCAAAAGTTATTATAGTTTGTTGACAAACAGATAGTAATAATATTTTGTTTTCTGCCCGTCAACAAACTAATTGTAGATTCCATTGAATTTCTCACAAACTTCATTAATTCGTTCAAAAATTCCCACAAATTAAGAACAAATTTGCCCCCCCCCCAAAAAAAAAAAACAGTCCCACGTCAGGCCATTTGTCCCACAGATATGTAGGAAAATCCCACAAAGTGACAACACTATTTAAACAACAGCGATATATAGTACACTCATGATACGTGTCATTTCTCGACTCTTAGCTTTGTCCTAACTACTCAGCCATGTCTCTGCCAACACCATCATATAAAAATGATCATTGTTAATTAGATCGCTAATATCCATCGTCTTATTTCCCACTGATTGTGCATTAAAAAAACAACCTTTAATAATGTTTAAGTTAGTGCTGTTCAGTATCCGTTTTCTGTGCTACTTTTGATTTTCTGAAGCTCCTCTTGTATAACTAAACAATACCTTTACTTCACATCATTTGCCATATGTTCAAAATCATACAGCTAATACATTTCCTCTCATTAGACGTAAGTACAGTCCCTCATGTTAGGGTTTCCACTCCACCACATTTACCACAAATTGGATCTTCACCCTTTACTTTGGATAAACATCTAAGTTTGGATAAACATGACCAAACCTTTGACAGTGAATAAACACCCATAATAACTCCATTTTTCCCTTGTAAGTAGCCTAGTCGTTCAGATCGACCACCAAGTTCTCACTAATCTTCTCTCTACGGTAGATTCTTCGTCTCTGTTAACGTTACAAATAATTAGTTTGGGCTTTAACTTACTTACATTTTTTGTCGTCACATCTGGGACAGCCTGGCCACGTTGTTGTACTGCTTCATCTGTCTTGTTTTCGTCCTCAACATTCATCCTTCTGAGTGAATCTTGGGTTAACTATTTGTGTCCTGTACCATCCAGAGTATTTTCTGTTTTCTTATTAATTGCCAATTCTTTGCTAAAGTTTATGGGAGAGAGAGAACGATTATGGTAACACTTGTATATATTATATGAAATAATTAATTATGTATGTGAATCATTTGGGAGAAGCGTTCCTCATAAAGAATTTCAATGAAAATCCTTAATCATATAGTTAACATAATGTACAGTCGCGGCCAAAATTCCCTTTCCACCCTCTCGGCCCGTAAATGTAGATATGACATCGTCGCACCTGGGATCTGTCAAATGCCCATACACTGCCACCCAAGGTACAGTACAGCCCTGATGGCTGATAGTGCTTGACCACAAGGACTCAAGGAGTGTTGGAGAGCAAGTGAACAGAGTTCGAACAAGTGAATTTTCTAAACCATTCTCAACGTTGAGAGGTTTAGAAGACTCACGTTTTCGAACTCTGTTCAGTTGCTCTCCAAACCAATACAAAAGGCTCCATGTAACACACTAACTTATGCCCAACAATCACTTCAACAATGTAAATAAAGAAACTTACCAATAAATCAAGGCACAATTGGAAGCGAAGCTGCCGTGTAGAAGGAGAGAACACGACTGCGTAGAACAGGGTGTCAACCCGACGGGGTCTAGCAGTCGACTGACAGGTGGTCGGTGGTGGTGATATCTCATTGACTACCTACCTATATAGACTAGTGTGACGTCAGTTAAATATCATGAAGTGAACTGCACTGCACGAAAATTTTAAGTTATCACAGCAACTTTATATAGCCATGTTACTGACTTTGAACACAAAACATTTGCAAAAAATATCACTGGTTTAATAATATTCTTACATGAAATGGGGTCAAATGATAAAAACACGTGCTGTTCTGTTTTCCGCTCTTCTTCCACTGAGCTATTAGTACAGCAAGCTACAGATAGATGGCACTGATACACTGATCAGCTGATCTGGTTACTCAAGACAATAATAAGCAAGAAACATGGGGGAGGCCTCTTACCTCACAGGGGCCTTTTACCCCTCTCTACCCTACGCCTGAGGTAGCATAAAATAGTTGTGTAAACATACAAAAAACTATTGTGAGCATAAGCATCAAAGAACAATTCGGAAAAATGTTCACTTGGCCATGAAGTTTTCAAGAGGTCACCTATCCTACGGGCGACCATGGAAGGCGAGACTGACAATGTCATGTTCCTGATGTCCAAGACATGTAATCAGCTTGATATCAGTTTTCACACCATTGAGGTAAGCGCATATCAAGTGAGCCCAACTAAGACAAGTTTCACAAACAATCCATTTATCCACCCACAAGTTGTATTCCCACAAGAATAACACCTGGGCCACCATGATTGACCAAAGCAACTCTTTATTCAATTATCAAGTAGGAAATAACATTATAGTGCCCTTTGACGAGAATATACACGGAGTTCATATCAGACACGTCCATCCGTTACCACTTCCACTCCAGGCTAAAGTTATATAAATACTCTCCATTTTCGAGGCTAAGAAAAGTTTACGTAAGGGAATAGTAAAATACACTTTTTTGGTACATTTTAAGTGCCTTGATTTCTCCAAAGTATGCCAGGAAACAGGACCGGATTAACACTAATAACGGTGTCATGTTGTTGCCTGAAATAGTCTGGAGGAATCAGTTACTCCAGATTTACCATACACCAACACTTTATAATACCACTTTTAGGACCCTGTGATCATGTATGAAGATTGGAGGCTTCTGAATTCTCCTGACCATACCATGAAACAAACTCCTTCGTGTAGGTGTTGTTTCGTGGAAATATTCGAAGGACTCATTTATCTCCATTTTTCTGTCTACATCACAGAGGGCCCTTAACAAATACTGGCTCTTGTACGTTTTCTGTGATGAGTTGTTGAAATATAAATGACAGAAAACAGTTGTTGCTTTAGGATAGACTTTGTTGTTGGTTAAACACACAAACACAAATAATGGGACAGTGAAACTCAACTGAAATGGATAACTTTTATATAATGGTTTTGCGTATGCGAAAAGAAAACAATATATTTTTACTGATATCAATAAGTAGCATAAAGGGAAAAATATATACAGTTGGCTCCACTCCCGCGTTTCTCCCCTGTCTTTGCCAATGTTGGGCCAGTCAGAAATTTGAATCCCCGATCCACAAGTTAAATAATTCGAAACATTCATATCCTTAGAGTGAAAGATATGAATGTTTCGAATATTTAAATTTGTGAATCGGGATTCGAATTTCTGACTGGCCCAACATTGGCAACGACAGGGAAGAAACGCGGGAGTGGAGCCAACTGTATATAGCGTTGGTGGTAAATCTGGAACAAATGATTCCCCCAATATCCCTGGTGGTCAGAGGCCCCCAGACTCCCTAGTCCAGTAAGCTCTGGTCCCATTTCCCTTTGATGTGCTTTGGTAGCCCAGGTATATAGGGCCAGCCCATCCTTTATATAATATGTGTTTTCACTGCGACCAGAGCATACCAGGGGTCTGTGGGGCAGGAGGCCATTCTGACCCGGGACAAAGTCAACAACAAAAACTCCAAATTTACCAACAATACTGTACTACCTACTCCCTTCATTATGTATCACAGGGCTGCTAGGCTAGATGTGTGTGTGTGTGTGTGTGTGTGTGTGTCAACGGTTGGCTATACACTAAGTACAGTCACCAACCATAACACGTCAATATCCAGCTGGTCTGATTCGAATATAATAATAAAATAGTATTAAACTAAATTGGTAACACTGCTGAGGTAGACGGCATAAGTTGTAGCACAGGTGTATAACAGGTGTGTAATTAATTCACTTCGTAGACGAGTGTGTGTAATTGGTGAGTTCGAGTAAAGTAGACATTTCAAGCACAGGTGTATAACAGGTGTGTGTGTGATGCTTTTAGGATGGACAGGTGTGTAATTAGGTGAGGCAGAGTGAGACAGCAGTTTTAGCTCAGGTGTATAACAGGTGTGTGTGTGTGCGGAGGTGTGCTGTAGAAATATAAATACCTATAGAATAAACATAACGATAAAAATATACCCACAATAAACATATATATGAACACAACAACAGCTGAACATGAGAACCGAAAGACGACTGCAATGAGTGACCTGGATGGAAAAGTCTTAGAAGCAACTGTTCTATCCTGGCATACTGATATTTTATACTGATATTTTATACTCGTACTGTTAGAAATGAGCGACTGAGCAAATCTCATTATTATTATTATTTACGATATCTTCTGCTACCACTACCACTACCACTACTACTACTACTACAGTATTTATTTAATTCGTTAAGCTCACCTAGGTTTCATCCAGGGTAATAATTTGATCACTTTCACTTCTTCATTTTTCGCGATATAACGAGTATAGTCACCTTCACTTCTCTCGCCACCATCATACTTTCTTCTCTCACCACCACCACCACCACCATCACCATATCTTCTTCTCTCACCACCATCGTATCTTCTTTCCTCACCCACACCATCACCACCATCACTATATTTTCTTCCCCCACCACCACTATCACCGTCATCATATCTTATCCCCTTCTTATCAATGTTGTTTCTACGCGTCATAACATCTCGACTGGATTGATGTATAATATGATATCTCTTCCAGTGTGTCTGTCCTCATGCCTAGAGTCACCTGAAGCCCCGATGTGTTTACCTGAAGATAGACGAAGTTTCCAAGATCTGTGTTCTCGTATTTGTCTTTGATGTTGTTGTTGTTACCTGAAATCTCATGTCCTCCTAAGAGAAGGTGATTATTATTATTATTATTATTATTATGATAATTTTTCGTGTAGTGAGCTTGTGTGTGTTGCTCTTGTGCTTGCTTGCTGTCTAGAGCTTTGTATTGTGATTGCTTGTAGCTTGCCTGCTCCCTCTGAGCTTGCTTATCTCTTGTTTTCTTGTCCTTGTGCTTGTTTACTGCTAGTCTGTTGTCCCTGTGAATGTTTGTTATTTGTTTCATGTCCCTGTACTTCCACATTTTCCTGGACCACTATGATATTGACCACCTGAAACACGATGGCTAAAATGTTCCTTTACAGTGTTGTGGGCGTGAAGAGTTAACGAAGGGTGAAGGGTGATGGTGGTGGTGGTGGTGGTGGCAGTGGGTTGGTGATGGTCCTCGTCATAGTGGTAACTGTAGAGGTGTATGGGAAGGGGCGGCGTCCCACTACCACGTCTGGCCTGGAGGATTCGATTCAACTCAGCCATGGACGACTCTACAGCCTCGTGCATCTCGGGTGTGAAAGGGTCCCTGTGGAAACACACACACACACATTATAGAGAAAGCCTTCTGTAGGGGAGGAGAGAAAAAAAAAAAGAGAGAGAGAGAGAGAGAGAGAGAGGAGAGAGAGAGAGAGAGAGAGAGGAGAGAGAGAGAGAGAGAGAGAGAGAGAGAGAGAGAGGAGAGAGAGAGAGAGAGAGAGAGAGAGGAGAGAGAGAGAGAGAGGAGAGAGAGAGAGAGAGAGAGAGAGAGAGGAGAGAGAGAGAGAGAGAGAGAAAAAAGAGTGAACAAACATACTGTACACACTCCTAAGGGTTGATTTTTCATTTTTTTTTTGGGGGGGTGATGGTGATTAGTTGGTTTGTGATTACCGACTCATGAAGAAGTATAACTCACGTGAGTCTGTAAACAGTGTTGTGAGGTGTGGCTCTCCTGAACACCCCGTTGAGGTTGGCCAGGACACAGTGGAGTCGCCTGTGTTCTAACTTGAGTCGTAGGAAACGTAGTAGTCCTGATGAGTTCCCGGCGGGGGGTCTTGTAGCAGATGTTTCATAGTGTACCACCAACACACTCCTGTATGGTGCACATATACACACATACACATAAAGTCATATACACATACATACACACACACATAAAGTCAGACACACACACACACACCATACACATAAAGTCACACACACACACACAAGGTCAGGGGATCAGTATAACAGAAACATAGTACACTATATAAAAATGAATAATAAAAATGGAGAGTATACAAATGATCCATATTAAGAGTAAATGGCTTAGTTCAGAATAAATCATAAGGCATAAACAAAGCTGTCATCATTGTTGTATGTTGTCATGTATGTTGTCATGTATGTTGTCATGTATGTTGTCATGTATGTTGATAATTATGTTGAATCGGTGTTGTTGTATGAAGGGGATAGTATACTGTTGAACACATGAATGGGTGGTACAGCCCAAGTGAAATATGCTTAATTTTTCCTAGTATCAAGTTCCTTAGTGCTAAATAGGAAATATCAGGGACAGAAGTCAGTATTGAGGATGGTGTGTGTTCCTTAGTGCTAAATAGGAGACATCAGGGACAGAAGTCAGTATTGAGGATGGTAATAAAAAGCAAGTACCTCAAATGGGACAAGTATCTTTCACTTGGGCTGTATCACCCATTCTTGTGTCCAACTGTACATAGGAGCTCCGTGATTCCTCCGCGGTATATATGTCAGGAAACATAAGCAAATAAAAGAAATAATAGGGGCCTAATGCTTGAAATAGTTTGAAGGAATCAGTCACCTCCTGCTTTACTACGAACACTTGTCCTACCCTCTTAATATATAGTACAACATTAAATATAGTTATTATCGAATAGGAGTGAGGAAGGAAGGGAAGGAAGGAAGGGAGTAGAAAGGGAAGGAGGAAGTGAGAATGGAATAGAGGGATGGAGGAAGGTAGGGAGGGAAGGAGGTTGGAAAAGTGAGAGTAAGGGATAATGGTAGGACGGAAATGTAGGAAGGGGTGATGAAAATAAAAAGAGAGGGAAGGAGTGAGGAATGAAGGGTAGGAAATGAAAGAATGGGATATGAAGGAAAGGAAAGAGATAAGACAGGAATAAGAGTAGTAACGAAGGAAGGGAAGGAAGAGATGGATTGAGGAAGGAAAGGACACACACACACACACACACACACATACACACACACACACACACACACATACACACACACACTCACTTGCTCTTGGTAATCCAGTCTTCGGGCATACCCTTGCCCACACCTCCATCTGAGTTCTCACAAACTTGGCCCAGTCTAGATGGGAGAAGTTTAAAGCCATTAGTATATACAGAGTCCAGATGGTAGTAGTAGAAGTGATAGTAGTTGTAATAGTAGTAATAGTAGTGGTAGTTGTAGTAGTAGTAGTAATATTAGTTGTAGTTGTAGTAGTAGTAGTAGTAATATTAGTTGTAGTTGTAATAGTAGTAGTTGTTGTTGTAGTATTTGTTGTTGTAGTTGATTAGGATGTTGGAAAACTACATGTGTCAGGATATTGAGAAGTTATTTTGGAAATTGGATATAGCTATGACAAGATATTCAGAAGTTATATTATTTGAACATTGAAACACACACACACACACACACATCCAATACACTACTACCCCCTCTACACACACACACACACACACCTGGCCCCCTGAAGGCTGCTGGTGGTGCTACTCCCAGGTGTCCGGCTGATAGGTAGTTACGGTAGGCTATGAGTGTATCGTAAGGATTCCTCAACAACAATACACC
>JAWZYT010005574.1:0-14816 GCA_034508575.1 Petrolisthes manimaculis
AGGGGTGAAGGGAAGGAAGAAGGGAGGGATGGAAGGGAGAAGGGAGAGAAGGAGGGAGGAAAGGAAGGAGGGAGGGAAGGAGGGAAGGAAGAAGGGAGGGAAGAGAGGAAAGGAGGGGAGGAAGGAGGGAGGGAGGGAGTGAGCGCAGGGTACGAGCGATTTCAATTAAGTGCCTTTTCCGTATTTAATCTCGTAACAATTCCGCGTTTTATCCGCCGTAATTATTGCCGGCGACCGTAATTGTGGCTCCATGAATAATCCGGGGGACGTAATTTCAGGGATGGTGTGTGTGTGTGTGTGTGTGTGTGTGTGTGTGTGTGTGTGTGTGTGTGTGTGTGTGTGTGGAGGGTTGGGGACAGACAAGCTGGCTTCTACTATTTGTCCCTCGCTTCAAACTCATTATCTTCTTATCATTCTTAAGGATTTTTTGTTTTTGTTTCATACGCTTCTCACTCTCACTTGTAAATTATCTGTCCGGCTATTTATCTGTCTCTCCACATCGTCACTACCTCCAATGTTATTATTTATGTATTGTAAATTATGTTGAATTAGTTGGACACACTCTCCCTTGTTTCATTTCATTTCACACCAATGTATGGTTTTTTTTTTTTTAGCTACATCTTGGTAGAGAAATGAGGCCTTCACTCTCATCACAGCAATTCATCCCATTTCCACACACACACACACACACACACACACACACACACACACACACACACACATATATATTTTTCCTTTAGCACGGTGAGTTCTTTTTTGCTCCTCTTTCCTGCACACATTTTTCTTTTTTGTTCCTCTTTCCTGGACACATTTTTTTTCCTCCACACACACACACTAAATTTTTCCTCTTCACTTGGGCAATAATCAACAGGGAATGTCATTAGGCTAATGAATGTGGCGCAAGTAATGGTCACCTTTCAGCAACGCGGGGCTTCATAGTCTTTAGGGGAGGGAAAAGGATTGAAAACTTGAGCTTGGTGGATGGATTAGTAAATTCTCTCACACAACCTCGTCTTATTTTGGCGTTGAATAATATTTTGTGTTTCAATATTATTATCTTTTATTTGTTCATTGTTGTCTATTTCCTTCTATTATATCTATTATTTATTCATGGTTATCTATTTCCTTCTATTATTATCTATTATTTATTCATGGTTATCTATTTCCTTCTATTATTATGAATTTCCTTTCGCTAAACTAATTTGTATAATGTTGTGTTTTGTTAATTAGTGAGAATCCTGAGAAGAGTCCATGGGTCCCGTCCGTGTTGAGGTGCATTATTTATACGCACATGTGAGTCAAAAGTAAAGTAATATAAGGAAACACACAATAGTTTGGAGGAATCGGTCGCTCCAGATTTACCAACACTGTACAGTCGAGAACCAAAGTTTCGTACCCCCCCCCCCTTGGCTGACAGGAAGGCGAAGAAAATGTTAAAGATATTCTGAACGATGGGACAAACTGGTGTATTGAGATTATATTGGTGTGTGTGTGTGTGTGTGTGTGTGTATGGGGGTTGGTAATGAGACAGGCTGAGGTTCATTTTCCATGATTTTCGGTTTGTGGTTTGTGAAAATGAACCTCACACTGTTTCGTTACCAACTCGAAACACCAGTTTGTCCGATCGTCCAGCATATATTTAACATTGTCTTCGCCTTTCTGTCAGCCAAGGGGGGTACGAAACTTTGGTTCGCGACTGTACAATCCCTTTCTTTTTAATTATGGCCACCAGAGTAACATATAAGTGACATTGGTTGATCCCATCCTTCTCAACTCCGATGTGAACCCGTTTCCATGTCTCGCTTCTATCCTGGTGAGTGACGGTGATGGCTGTGGCTAATTGATACTGCTTGGCATAAAACACTAACAGCGTTGAAACCGTAAAGGGGCCAATTAAGCCGAGGGAGGAAGTGGGACGCTGACCTGTATGAGATGTGACACACAGTTATTCAAATTATTCAGTCGACATCAACCTTCCTTTACCTTTTTAACGAAGACAAAGGCTTATTACACATATAGATTATGAAAATATACATACGTGACAACATCATCTACATCATGCCACATAGTTTTCTTGAATAACATTCTATACATATGTTTACCATTAATCTCTAGATATATAAATGTTTATGATAGATAAATGATGAAACCTGACATTAGAAATCATACCATAATACTTGACTCCAACAATCCAACAGAGGCAGTATTCTGGTGTATTAACGAAGCATATTAAATAAAGACATTACTCATCTGGCCCAATGAACAATGGATTGATAACATTGTTTAATATCACTTTGACATCACTCACCCTTTGTCAATTGAAGTCATTAAGTGCGTTAATTAACAGTAACAAAATAAAGGTACACATTTGCTTGTTATATTATGTGAAATGTCCACATAATCTCCAGTACTGTCAAACACATAATCCTCATTTCTCCCTCCCAATAATCCAATGGAAATACAACTGATCAAACTTATGTTGCTGAATTTTAAACAATGGACTGTGAATCAATTTTATAGTTAACAATAAAATATTAATGCGAGTGATTCTTACACCCCAATTAGCTCTGGAACTAGAGACAAAAATCGAAAAACGTAACCAACTCCAAACATTTGTAGAAATCATGTTTTCATAATGTTACCAACATCCATTATAGTTCATGTATAGAAACTTTAAAAGACAGTTTATAAATCGTCACAATGCGAACTCTTACAAGTTGTCTGAATGTCAAAAAAAAAAAAAAAAAAAAAACGCTTACAAACTATTATAATATTGATAAAACGTTTACGTGATCTGAGAATATCGAAGTAAAATGATTAACAATTCGTCACAATGTCAATACAGAACGTTTACAAGTGGTCGAAACCATTAGTATGTGTAGTGGGAATAGGAACTGATCCTTATCCATCCCCCACCAGCTTCCATTACCTTCCTCCAGGCAGTGAATCGTTAATTAAGGTGTGCAGGCGATCACGTTCCCCATTTTTCAGCCGCCACTGCTCACCATCTAGACAATGACCTCACCCGCTAAAAATCCCCAGGCCCAAACGAACGGCAAGTGAATCATGCCTTTGTTGATGAGGGTCGAGTGTTCTCTGGTTCCTCTGGCGGTATAATGAGATGGTAAAGGAGTTAATTAGGCATCAGTGCTCGTGTTTCTCCCGCCCAGACCCACCCACCGACCGACTGACTGCCGAGGGGGAGAGAGAAGGAGAGGTAGACCGAGGAAAGGTTGAATGAATGAAGGGATTATACGAAAGAATGATTGGTCAGACAGAATTATTATTGTGTGTGACTCTGTGCTCATTCAAAATTAATATACAGTACATCTTTCAGGATTTATTCAGTCAAAGGACATGAAATACGAACTATATCGGACCGCTGCTAAATATTATCCTTTACATGCAACAGAACTTTTCCATTTAGATGCAATTTGCGGCGAGTTTTTCAGTACCAAGTAGAAAAAAAAAAAAAAACAGAAAAAAACCCAGTTAACTCTGCACCGAATAAATTTACTAAACAGACAGTCCTTGTTAATCCTTCCACTCCCTATATAGTTTATCCCTCCTTCGTCGACAGCATTAGTCATTTCCAGGCTGGAGTCCCTGTCCTGCCCTGCCCTGCCCTGCCCTTCCATGTCCTGTCCTGTCCTGTCCTGTCCTGTCTTGTCTTGTCCTGCCCTGCCCTGCCCTGTCCTGTCCTGTCTTGCCCTGTCCTCCCATCTTCCTAATCACTTCTAATATTCCGTCAAAATTACAGACCGCGGGATGCGTAAAAAACTATACACACACAGACACACACACACATAAAAAAAAATATTATTGCACGAAGAGATAATTAGCCTATCGTGACGAAATTCAATTATCCGCTTATAGATTCCACCTCGTCACAATTACGATGATTATAGAGGCTATCATTAGGGCATGTCAACTTGCAGACCTCGTTGTTGTTGTTGTTTTTGTTGTTGTTATTGTTGTTGTTGTTGGGGGTCGAGTTGCCTGATGCACGCTAAGCCTCCCATGCCAGGGGGGGGAGGGGGGCAAGGGATGTGGTGGTGGTGGTGGTAGGGGGGGGGGGGGCGTCAGCAATTTACTCGTGTATATTATATTTTTTTTGTTTTTCTTTTCTGTCAGAAGGGGATAGGGGGATTTTTTTAATTTTTGCTACACGGTTGCAGATAACACGCTGGCCTTTGTGCGAGTGTGTGTGTGTGTGTGTTTGTGTTTGTGTTTGTGTGTGTGTGTGTGTGTGTGTGTGTGTGTGTGTGTTTGTGTGTGTGTGTGTGTGTGTGTGTGTGTGTGTGTGTGTGTGTGTGTGTGTGTGTGTGTGTGTGTGTGTGTGTGTGTGTGTGTGTGTGTGTTTGTGTGTTTATGTGTGTGTGTGCTGTCAACGTCAGGAAACAATATATATATATATTCACAAATTTAGTAAACACCTCTTCATTTTGCTATAATGAGGATTTAAATTTCTACAATACTGTGTTACAATACTGTGTTACAATACTATGTTACAATACAGTGTTACAATACAATACTGTGTTACAATACTATGATATAATACAGTGTTACAATACCGTGTTATGTTACAATGTGTTGGAGTAGCTGTAGGAACATAACTCTGATTGAAGATACAGTAAATAACAAACTACTCATAGGAGGAGGGAACAACACACGACAAGCCCATTGAACTGGATTCTCTTTAATACACCAAATTAATTAAGGACCCTATGATCGTGTATGATAATTGGGGACTTCTGATTCCTCCTGACTATGCCACGAAACAAGCTCCTTCCATATAGGACGTGTTTCGTGGCAATATTTGAAGGACTCGTTTATCTCCACATTTTCTGACTACATCACAGGGTCCCTTAAGTTGTTTGTGACTACTACTGTTGAATAGCCACTTTGAAGTTGGTCTTGTCCTCCTCACTCACTAATTAATTAAAAGGTAATAATGTACTGTTGTGTTGTTTCTTTCATATTTGTATTGCTTCTTTTATATTTTTGTTGTTTCTTTGATAATCAGTGTTGTTTCATATTTGTGTTGTTTCTTTTATATTTGTATTGCTTCTTTTATAATCTGTGTTGCTTCTTTTATAATAAGTGTTGCTTGTTTTATATTTGTATTGCTTTTTTCATATCTGTGGGTTTTTTTTACATATCTATATTGTTTGTTTTATATCTTTGTTGCTTCTTTCAAATTCCTCTTCCAAATTTCAGTCCCCAATACTTAATAATACAATGTTTAAATTTTTGCATCATAATTTGACTCCTTCGATCAGGGAAAAAAAAAGAAGGTGCTCAGACTGAAACAACATTAATTATATTCTGTTATTTATTATTTATTTATTATATTCTTTAATTTTATTATTTATTTATTATATTCTTTTATTTATTATTTATTTATTATATTCTTTTATTTATTATTTATTTATTATATTCTTTTATTTATTATTTATTTATTATATTCTTTTATTTATTATTTATTTATTATATTCTTTTATTTATTATTTATTTATTATATTCTTTTATTTATTATTTATTTATTATATTCTTTTATTTATTATTTATTTATTATACTCTTTTATTTATTATTTATTTATTATATTCTTTTATTTATTATTTATTTATTATATTCTTTTATTTATTATTTATTTATTATATTCTTTTATTTATTATTTATTTATTATATTCTTTTATTTATTATTTATTTATTATATTCTTTTATTTATTATTTATTTATTATATTCTTTTATTTATTATTTATTTATTATATTCTTTTATTTATTATTTATTTATTATATTCTTTTATTTATTATTTATTTATTATATTCTTTTATTTATTATTTATTTATTATATTCTTTTATTTATTATTTATTTATTATATTCTTTTATTTATTATTTATTTATTATATTCTTTTATTTATTATTTATTTATTATATTCTTTCATTTATTATTTATTTATTATATTCTTTTATTTTATTTTATTATATTACATGCAAATAAGATCAGATAAAGTAGTATTAAATTTAGCACCAAATCAATTAATTAAAATTAATTGTATATATTAGTGTTTCTACGTTGGAGTGCCGTGGTTACTCCAAAATATGACGGAAAACAGGACCAGGTGAATAAAAATAATGGGGGTATCCTATTACCTGGAATAGTTTAATTAAGGGGGTGCGGGAATAGGGGGACAGGCTTGGGGGGGGGGGTTAGGGAGTTTTGGTGGGTGCGGGAGTAGGGGGACAGGCTTGTGGGGGTTAGGGGGATGCGAGAATAGGGGACAGGCTTTCTACCCCCCCACTATGGAAGGAGCTTGTTACGTGGCATAGTCAGGAGGAATCAGAAGCCTCCTGTGTTGTATTTTACTTCGATACTCGCGACACTATTACCTTCTCTCCACCTCTTCCTCTTTCTCCTCTTCCTCCTCCCCAAATCTTCCTCTTTCTCCTTCTCTTCCTCCCCAACTCTTTCACCTTCTCCTCTTCATTCTCTTCCTCCTCTCCATTCTCTTCCTCCTTCTCCTCTCCATTCTCTTCATCCTCCTCCTCTCCATTCTCTTCATCCTCCTCCTCTTCCTCCTCTCCATTCTCTTCATCCTTCTCCTCCTCCTCCTCCTGCTTCTCCTCCTCCTCCAATCGGCCTCAGCAGCTCAGCCAGCCCCACCACCACCACCACCACCCTCCCTCTCAATACCTCCATCCCTCCATTCATTATCGCTGCCTCCCTGCATACCCCATTCAGTGTCCCTCTGTCCTCCTCGGCTCCGGCCCTTCCTCCATTCTAATGATATATCTGGCGTCGGTTTATAGCCCCCTCTTGTAAATCCCTTCCTGCCTGCTTGCTTGTCTGTCTCTCTCTCTCTCTGTCTGTCTGTCTATCTGCCTTACTACCTGTCTCCCTGTCTGTCTGTCTGTCTGTCTGTCTGTCTATCTGCCTTACTCCCTGCCTGTCTGTCTGTCTATCTGTCTTTTTTTCCGACATGGCATTAGTCTTTTCTCTCTATTTATCATTCGTCTCCTTGGTAGTCTGTCTGTCTGTCCATCGAATTTCTTACCTGTCTATCTTCCTATTTATTTATTACAACAACAACAAAATAATACAGCAAGCCAGACATCAATACCAAATCAATAATAGCAACAACATATACAACAACAACAACATATACAACAACAAAAAACAACCATCAATCATAAAACAGCAGCAGCAGCAACTATAACAACAACCGAAACACCACAAACAAATACACGCACACTAAAACTACAACAACAGCAAATTTAGCAAGTTAAAAGTCGTAATACAAAAGATATATATATATATAATCTATGGCAACAACTGCAGAAAATATCAAGAAAAATATCAATAAAAAGAAACAGCAAAAATAATAACGATAACATCAATAACACAACAATACAAACAATAGCATCATCATCATCACTATCACTAATACCACTACCACCATCACCACTACCACTACCACCACTATCACCACCACTACCAGTAATCCCACAGCGACAGATCTCGGCCTCGATGTCTCTATTACAATAAGCAATTCACGTCAGCCCAACAACACCATCATAACAATCAACACCACCACCACCAACACCAACACCAACACTCCCCGGCTACGTACGATCCCAATCTCATCTCATCGGTCCCAATCTCATCTCATCGGCAGCAGCTTCCTCTCTGGACATAGTATTCCTCGTCACGTGTGTTGCTCGTTTACAATTCACTCCCTTTTTACCAGGACAACCAAAGCCCAGTTGGATAAGTATAAGTTACAACAGGTTGGGTTAACTTAGAATGAATTGGTGTGGTGTGTATCAGGTCACAAATATCTATACAAAATTGAGTAAAGGTATCCTATAGTCTGTTCAAAATTTGTGTTCCACTAGCCTCTATCTATCTAGCTATTTCTATCTGTCTATCTATCGTTATTTCTATCTATCTATATATCTATCTATTTCTATCTATCTATCTAACTATATATATATATCTATTTCTATCTATCTATCTATTTCTATCTATCTAAGCATAAGAGGCCAAAAGGAACACAAGTTTTGAACAGAGTTTAGTAAAATATAACGTAGCAGTCATGTATTGAACCGACTAAATACACTTGGGAAATATCCACCTGTTACCAAGCTGCAAACTGATCATCATCATTATTTACACTCTAACTCTTAAAGGGGGAAAGTACAGTGTTGGTAAATCTGGAGCACATGATTCCTCCACACTAGTCCGAGCAACAGAGAACCATTATTTTGGTTCATCTGGTCCTGTTTCCTGGCATACTTTGGGGGAATCAAGGCGCTGCAATGTAACAAAAGTGAATTACCCCCTTAATGTCACAGTTCATTCCCCACAATCGATTCCTGTGTTCACGACAACTGCTTTACCCCCGTGGACGCAGGCAGAGTAATTACAGGTGGGAAATAGTACAGTACACACACACAACCACAGAATAACCATTAGTAAGATGACAACACGTACACAACCACCAATTACAACCACCATCAAAGTCGTAACCAAAACCACAATTACAATCACTATCACAACTAAAACTAAAACCACGATTAAAATAACTATCACAACTATAACTAAAACCACGATAACAACCAATATCAAAGTCGTAACCACAACCCCGACTACATCACCTACTTGAGCTATAACCACACCCACGACTATATCAACCACTATAAACAAAATAATAACTTCAACCAAAACTAAACTCTCCAGTACAGACTCCATCAAAACCAAACTCACTCATAATCACAGGGAACATTACTTACCACCACCACTACCATCACCTTCAACACTATTACCACTATTACCACCATCACAGCACCTTCACCACTGTTACCAACATTACCACGACCACCACCACTACCACCTTCACTACAACCCAGCCCCATCATCATCATCATCATCACCACCCCCATCATAATCACTGCCAAAACCCCATTACAACCTCAACAACAACAACCACCACCACCACCACCAGCACTCCCCAGGACAGAGCCAGCCAGGGAGGGAGGAAGGGAGGGAGGATGGGGGTTGAGGGAGGGAGGGAGGATGGAGGTTGAGGGAGGGAGGGAGGATGAGGGTTGGGGGACGGAGGGAACGAGCTGTGTGCAATAATGCAGGCGTCACCACTGCAGTGTTTGCTTGGGTCCTCCTGCGGCAACAAATTACTGAATCACTTATGAATTCATTAGATATCTGGATGCAGAGTGGAAGAGAAAGGAGAGGAGGAGGAGAAAGTGATGAGGAAAGGAGAATAGGAGGAGGAAGAACAGGTGCAAGTGCATGGAAGATGGGGAGGAGCAGGAGGAGGATGATAATAGAAGGAGTAAGAAGGTAAGAGGTAGGATAAGAAGAGGAGGAAGGAGAGAGAGAGAGAGAGAGAGAGAGAGAGAGAGAGAGAGAGGAGAGAGAGAGAGAGAGAGAGAGAGAGAGAGAGAGAGAGAGAGAGAGAGAGAGAGAGAGAGAGAGAGAGAGAGTAGGGACGAGAAGGAAATTGAGTGTTTGGGTGTTAATGGAAGGTGGAGTGAATGAAGCCAGGAGGCAGGAAATATATGATGAAGTGAAGGGGATGAACAGGAGCAGAGACGACTAACAACAGGAAGGGGAGAAGTATAGAACATTTAATAAAGACAGAACGAGTGAGTTGATGGAGAGGGAAGGAGGAGGAGGGAGATACGGAGAAAGCAAGCAATCAGGAAGGCCATAAAAGGCATGCAAGGTATAAGAAGGAACGAAAGAAGGGATAAAGGGATAAGGGCAAGATGAAGCGGAGAAGGCAGCCAGCCAGCCACGACCAGTAAGGAATAATGGGAGGAAAAGAAAAGTCGAGAATAGTCTGTGAAAATAAGAAAGAATGATGATGAAACTGGCGGAGAATGGATGGGAAAAGATGCGAGGAAAGGATGTACAAAGGAGGAAGAGATCAAAGGAGAATGTGATGATGCTGACGGAAGGAAGGAATGAAGAGAAGAGAATAGACGAAAGATGAACTATATCTTTTTATGTGAGCAATGAACAACAAATTACAGTACATTGTCACCATTGAAACTTAAGGACCCTGTTATCGTGTAGGAAAATTGGAGACTTCTGATTCCTCCTGACCACGCCATGAAACAAACTCCTTCCCTATATAGGTGGTGTTTCGTGGCAATATTTGAAGGATTCGTATTAACGCATTCCACACTCAATGATCAATTCAGTAATAATTATTTTCGATCGCCCTGGCAACAAAGGTCACATTCAACATTGCCTAATAATGAAAAAAAAAAGTGTCTCAGAGAATTTAATTTATTGGTCAGAGAGTGATAGCGTCAGCACTTAAGCTATAAGATATATGCTTATTTGAGTATTCCCTGTTTCTCAATAATTATGTCCGCATAGTATCCAAAATTCTTCCATGGTCCTTATCTTTCATATTCTTTCTTTTCCTTTCTTTCACATTATTTCTTCTCCTTTCTTTCTACCTTCCTTCCTTGCTCCTTGCTCTCTTTCTCCTTTCCTTGTCTTTCATATACTTTCTTCTCCTCTCTTTCATATTATTTCTTCTCCTTTCTTTCTACCTTCCTTCATTACTCCTCGTTCTCTTCCTTTCCGTCTGTCTACCTTTCCTGGAGTATTTTTCTCTTGCTGCCAATTTCTGTCGATCTCAAAAACTTTTCCCTTCCCTCTTGCCTCCGTTGTTACGTACGGTACACCTGGCGTTCTCCTTGTTCGCTTACCTTTCCTTCTTATTTCTTCTCGTTTACGTCTTGCAGTCTTTGGTCTCTTCTTGCTTGCTTAATTATATTCTCTTTTATTTGCTTCTTACTCACTATACTATCATGTTCGCTCTTCCCTTCCCCCTTCTTCCCTTCGTTCTCATTTCTCGCCTTCTTTTTTCTCCCCTTCTTCCCTCCTTTGCTCCATAATACCCCTTCCAGCTCCTCCTTTTACTTCATCCAAACTTCGTCCTTTCAGACTGGACATCCCTCACTCCCTCCCCCTCCATCCCTCCCTCTCTCCCTCTCTCCCTCCCCCTCCACCCCTCCCTCACTCCCTCCCCCTCCATCTCTCACTCCCTCTCTCCCTCACTCCCTCCCCCTCCCTCCCTCCCCCTCCATCTCTCCCTCCCCCTCCATCTCTCCCTCCCTCCCTCCCCCTCTCATTCACTCCCTCCCCCTCCAACCCTCAGCTCACTTTCTCTTCGCCGTCCTCCAGCCATCATTACTTTCTCTATACATCTTTCCTCTTTTCCATCCTCTTTTTCCTTTTCTCGAATTTCAAGAACAGTGTCCATATACCTCAGTGACGTTCGGGATTATTTGAAATGTCTGAAGGTATTATTTTATTTTTTTCATATATTAAATTATTCTTATCATACAAACCTTCATGAACTGAGTAGAACAAAGTAGACTTACAACTTCATTCGTGAAATAACATATGAAATAACAGTACAATTTCCCATTACTGAGTGCCATTTTAAAAGCAGTATTATCAGTAGCAGTTACATTACAGGTTAGTGAGTCCTTCAAATATTGCCACGAAACACCAATTATATGGATGGAGCTTGTTTCATGGCATAGTTAAGAGGAATCAGAAGCCTCCAATTTTCATACACGAACACAGGGTCCTTAAGAATGATTTGACGTTACCTCTCTCTAGCACCTTCTGTTTTTTTAACTCGATCTCTCATCTGCTCTACTTTACTCCTTCTTTTCTTCTTCCTCTCACACCTTTTTACCCTGCCTCACTCCCCCCCCCCCCCTTTGTCTCCAGTCACACCACTCTGCCTCCCTTCTTCCCTGCCTCCACTCACAACACCCTGCCTCACTTCTTCCCTGCCTCCACCCACACCACCCTGCCTCCTTTCTTTCCTGTCTCCTGCCCTACCTGTACCCAGACTGTGATGGATGGACGGTTCGGATAATGAATGTGGGAGAATTTTGGACTCACGAGGTTCTGCCAAACTTGTGGACACGACGACCAGTTCCACTCCACCCACCCAGCCACTCAACCCAGGTCAACCACTCCCACTCCACCCACCTAGCCACTCAGCCCAGGTCAACCACTCCCACTCCACCCACCCAGCCACTCAACCCAGGTCAACCACTCCCACTCCACCCACCTAGCCACTCAGCCCAGGTCAACCACTCCCACTCCACCAACCCAACCCAGTTAATCCCTTTCCTCACAACCAGAATAGTACTAACTTACTCTCCCATCTTCCACTTCAGCCACTCCACCTCACTCCTATGCTCCACCAACTCCACCTCACTCCCATGCTCCACCCACTCCACCTCACTCTCATGCTCCACCAACTCCACCTCACTCCCATTGCACCTGGCTATAATATATCAGCATCATTAGGGTAAGTATTTTATTGTAATGTGTCTCTCGGCTGTGAAATGTCAGTGAGTTGCATTTCATTTTATTAGACATTATTTTCAGTGGTGTTTCCAGTTTATTCATGTCCCTCTATTATGACATTTTTGAAAATATCGTGATGTGTCGATTATCAAAAAGTTACGAGTATATTGATTAAAAACACATAACATAACATAACATAATATAACAAAACATAATCAGTGGTAAAAACAATGACTATAATAATCTTAGTAGGTTGTATACAGACAGTATATTATTATATGTAAATGTACAGTACTGTATGTATGTATGTATGTATGTGTGTATGTATGGTGGTGGCAGTGAAGTTCTCCCCTCTTTTCCTGTCCATCCATCCCTCTCTTCCCATCAATCCATCCTCCCTTCCCATCCCTCTCCCTTCTCTTCCCGTCCCTCCATCCCTCTTCCCATCCCTCTTCCTGTCCCTCCATCCCTCTTCCCATCCCTCTTCCTGTCTCTCCATCCCTCTTCCCATCCCTCTTCCTTCTCTTCCCGTCCCTCCATCCCTTCCCTTCTCTTCCCGTCCCTCCATCCCTCTCCCCTCTCTCTCTCTCTCCCTTCCCATCCCTCCATCCCTCTCCCTTCTCTTCCCATCCCTCCATCCCTCTTTCCCTCTCCCTTCTCTTCCCATCCCTCTCTCTCCCATCACGTCCCATCCCTCTCTCGCTCATTTGCATCTCACCCCGGCTCTACATATAACACACACCCGCGTTTGGGCCCAATTAATTATAGTTTAATGGAACTGATTTGCAGGGACAAACTAGACTTAAAGCCGAGTTGTGATGTAGTGTGGACGAGGTTACGGAGGGACACACACACAACCCTCGCCCTTGTACACCCCTTCCACAAGACCCAATATTATCCCACCCCTAGCTGGCCACACCAAAACTCCACCCCCAAGCCCCCAGCCACCCCCCTCCCCCAGCCTCCAACTCACCCATACTACACCCCTGTGCTATTAGGGACTGCATATCACCTGATGTATTTTAATGAGTACATCCCTTTAAAGTGGAAATATTCTGAATAAAAGGTGGGTTCATTCCACATATTACCACCAATCACGGCGTTTTATCGTGGGGTTCTTTGAATAGAGAAGGACATTTTGTAATTTCATTTGGGCCCAATCTGCACTCACTTTGACAGGGAGGGATACAGTCGGCCCATATAAGTCTTTTTATGTGTGTGTTCTGCCTTTTTATCCCAGCTACTTACTTACTTGTTCTACTTTACTTACTACTAACTTGTGCTTAGGTTACCTCTCTCTCTTTCACTCATCCTGACTCGCTCGCACATCCTTGTTCTGTGTGTGTGTGTGTGTGTGTGTGTGTAAGGGTATGTATAGTGGTTGTGTGTGTGTGTGTGTGTGTGTAAGGGTATGTATAGTGGTTGTGTGTGTGTGTAGTGGGTGTGTGTGTTGGTGGTAGGGCAGAAAAATTATCATGAAGGCTGAAATGATATTATGATTAACCACAGTATTCATTTCCTCCCCCTGCCTGCCGTCACTCAGTTAACACCAACCAGATAATTATTACACTCTCTCGTTCAACTATATACATTCATTAAACCCTTGTATTTCCTATCAGGTTTGGGAAAGTGAAGGAAAAATGATAAGGTTACGAGATTTTAAGTTGCGAAATTTTGTGTGTGTTAACGATGAAACAGTGGTGTGTTATGAGGATGGTTGTAGTGTTATGAAGTGAGTGTGGTAGTTATAGTGAGTGGTGAGGATGGTTGTAGTGTTATGAAGTGAGTGTGGTAGTGATGGTGAGTGGTAAGGATGGTTGTAGTGTTATAAAGTGAGTGTGGTAGTGATAGTAAGGTTACAATTGTCATGAACTATCTGAGGACTATAAAAATGCACCTGAATTCCTGTCCATATTTGATTGCAAAATACAGTACCCAGTTAAGGACCCTGTGATCGAGTACGAAACTTGGAGGCTTCTGATTCTTCCGGACAATGCCACGAAACAAGCTCCTTCCATATAGGTGGTGTTTCGTGATAATATTTGGAGAACTCATTCATCTCCAATTTTCTGACTACATCACAGGGTCCCTTAATGCCATGAGATAATACAGGTAAAGCATCTACACAATTCGTAACTTCAAAATAAATAATTGTTTGTGAAAAGAGTTCCCAGTTGAAAGCCTACGTCCGTCATAAAATTTCTCCGGTACATTTATATATTTATATATATATATATATATATATATTCAGCGGAAAAAATATTAATTGCGTCTCTCCACTCCCGGTGAAGGAATTAATTTCTGAGGAAAGATCCAATCTGCTATTTTTTTATGACTGATACCGATCTGAATCCGGACACTGAATTATATTTCGGATATAAATCTGCAGAGGGAACTAAAATTTGACCCAAAATTATATGCCGTGATAAAAATGTC
>JAWZYT010005575.1:0-30772 GCA_034508575.1 Petrolisthes manimaculis
GGTACAGTTGCCGACACTTGAAACACACACACTTGAAACAGACACACTTGAAACAGACATACTTGAAACAGACACACTTGAAACAGACATACTTGAAACACACACGCTTGAAACACACACACTTGAAACACACACACACTTGAAACAGACACACACTTGAAACACACACTTGAAACACACACTTGAAACACACACACTTGAAACACACACACACTTGAAACAGATTAATGGACCTTGTGATGTAGTCTGAAAATTGGAGATAATTGAGTCCTTCAAATATTGCCACGAAACACCACGTACTATAAAAGGATCTTGTTTCGTGGCATAGTCAGGAGGAATCAGAAGCCACCAGTTCTCATACACGATCACAGAGTCCTCAAAAGATAAATCATAACGCTACACTGATGACCCAAAAAAACAAGATAATAACAACCATAATAGATAAAAAAAAAAAAAAAAAAAAAAAATAATAATAATAATAATAATAATAATAATATATAATTATAAAAAAATTCTCCCAGCTCTGTACAAAGTGGTGATGTTATTTTCTCAAGAGTAAAAACAGCAACACTATAATTTGGCATCATTTACTCAATCTTAACCCACTCATCTGTAATTTGTGGGGAGGAGGAAGAGGAGGAGTAGCACACTTCTCTGCTGTGTGTGTGTGTGTGTGTGTGAATGATGGAATTGTGTTGTGGGTATGTGTGTGAGTGTTGTTTGAATTGTTTGTGTGTGTGAATGTATGAATTGTGTGTGTGTGTGTGTGTTGTGGGATAGTGTGTATGTACGTTGTGAGTATAGTGTGTGTGTGTTTGTGTGTGTGTGTGTGTTGTGGGATAGTGTATATATGTACGTTGTGAGTATAGTGTGTGTGTGTCTTGTGAGTATAGTGTGTGTATGTGTGTTGTGAGTTTAGTATGTGTGTGTGTGTGTGTGTGTTTATTTAGGAAAGGAAGGAAGAAAGGAAGGAGGTGCCTGGGAAGAAACTGTGAAGGGTCCAGTAAGCAAAGGTTCCCACCCTACTGTAGTTAGTTAAGAGGAGGCGTCTCTCGTACACTCTACTTCCCTCACGCACTTCCAACCACTGGCACGAGAGAGAGAGAGAGAGAGAAAGAGAGAGAGAGAGAGAGAGAGAGAGAGAGAGAGAGAGAGAGAGAGATCAGGAGTTTAAGTTAATTACTAAACCTCTTCCAACACCATTTCCATTACATCACTCTTATTTATTGCATTTTTACATTGCCACTACTAGTTCATAATAAGTCCCTTACATTACTTACATCCATCACTACCACCACCAATCCCTCGCATCACCACTACCATACACCAACCCAGCCAACCAATCAACCTACCAACCCTTCACATCACCACTAACACTACCATGCATACACCAATTCTCAAATCACCACTACCACCACCATACACCAACCATCTCTCACACACCAACCCAACCAACCAACAAAACATCTCTCTCACTCACACACACACACACACCAACCCAACCAACAAAACATCTCTCTCACACACTCACACACACACCAACCCAACCAACCAACCACCCAAATCCCCCAGAGAGAGAGAGAGAGAGTATAAGCAAGCCAGCCAGCCCTCCACCACTAGACTCACCTGCAGTTTTAGCCGCAACATTGGGTCTTTATGGTGTTGTGTTGCAGCCGACTCTCCTCTCCCACCCAACCTGAAAATTGTAGCATCACTGGAGGCCATTACCGCCAAGTTTTGTGCCGCTAATTGTGCATTACTCAGGTGAGGCTGCGATGGCTATTAACCTTGTCACAGCTGGTCTTGTGCTCTTGTTGTTGTTTGTGTTGGAGTTTATTTATTGTTGTTATTTTTATTGTTATAATTATTATTAGTATTATATTTTATTATTTTTATTTTTATTGTTATTATTAGTATTATATTTTATTATTATTTTCATTATTATTATTATGTTTTTTAATAGTATTATAAGGTTTGGTTAGTCGAGATGTGTATAATTGTCTGTAAGTAATTTATATAATATTGCTAAATATATTTCATATGGTAATAATAAATGTAATATTTATGAGCTATAGTTCAAAGGATATACACAGAATACATAATAAAGTCACTCAATTAAGTTATTCATATTGTATTGTCGTGTAATGTTGTGTTATTTATTTATACCCTGTTTATTTATACTCTGTTTATTAATTAACTAACACGTTCACACAGTGTTCTCAAATTTAGGGGGAAATTTGGTGTTGGTAAATCTGGAGCAACTGAATCCTCCAAACAATTCCAAGCAACAAGGTACCATTATTATGATTATATTTGTCCATCTGGTTCTGTTTCCTGGTCATACTTTTGGAGGAATCAGGGCACTCCAATGTAACAAAAGTGAATTACCTACGTCTTTAATTAAGGGAAGTAATTGTAGACATGTGGGCTAATTTGGAGCACATGTAGTCCTCCAAACTCTATCATAAAACACACACACACACACACACACACTCTACAGTCTTAATTAATATTGTATTTAAAGGGGTAATTAATTCACTTTTGTTACATTGGAGTGCCTTGATTCCTCCAAAGTGTGCCAGGAAACAGAACCACATGAACAAAAACAATAATGGTGTTCTGTTGCTTGGAATAGTTTGGAGGCTTCAGTTGCTCCAGATTTACCAACACCAAATGTCTCCCTTAATGTAATAATTGTTCAGTTCACACAATCCAATGCATATAATTATAACCTGTTCCAATGACAATAAACGCTGTATTTATAACTACCTACTGTATTGTATGGTTACAGTACTTAGTTAACATGCTAAACTCTTTATTAGTAGTAGTATTAGTATTAGTGCTGTTAGTATTATTTTTATTAGTCTTTTTATTATTATTATTATTTTTATTATTATTGTTAGTGCTGTTATTATTATTATTATTATTATTATTGTCGTTTTTATTCTTATTATTATTATTTATTATTATTATTAGTATTATCATTATTAGTATTATTAGTGCTGTTAGCATTATTATTATTATTATTGTCTTTTTATTATTATTATTATTATTATTTTTATTATTATTGTCTTTATTATTATTATATAGTATAAGTTATGGAAAGGTGTGTTTGTAAGAGAATGATATATTAAGACAGAAGTGAAGTTCACGGGGAATAATATATTTACCAATTAATTATACCATTTATGACACAACAACAAAAACAACAACAACAACACCTCAGTAAGCCCAGGATGTGTGAGATAAACAACATAGAAATCATAACGTACAGAGACTCATCATAAAGTGAAGTACATTATTGTGAAAGTATTGAAGTGAATGATGTACCAAGTGACTCGATGACTCCACAACAACAACAACAACAAAAGCAACAACAACAACAACAACAACAACAAACCTACTATTATTACGTTGTGTTGTTGCAGTTACAAAGACTAATATTTTATGTTGTGTTGTGAAACCTTGAAGTCTAAAAAGAGTGTGTGTGTTGGTGTGTTTTTGTGTGTGTGTGTAAGAATTCCTTGCATCAATAAGAGAGCAATGATAAATTTCTGCTTCTGTGTGTGTGTGTGTGTGTGTGTATATCTGTGTGTGTGTGTGTGTGTGTGTGTGTGTTGAGGTTTCTGTTCTCTCCTTCATCCATCATAATATTCCCTATAAATCTTTTGACATTGTTGTGGTTTCTCAGTCTGTATGTATGTATTTTGTATTTGGTGTGTGTGTGTGTTTGTGTGTATCTGTAAGGGTGCATTGTATGTGTGTGTATATGTATGTATGTGTAAGAGTGTGTGTGTGTGTGTGTTTATGTGTTGTTATTTTTTTTTCTTAACCAGACAGTAATACAGAAAGATTGATACTGTCTAAAAATAAATATATATACATGTATAAAACAGAGATACTTATCAGTTCTACGAAAGCAGTTTGATCTTATTTTTATTTATACACATCTATTGACCTCTCTGAACACACACACACACACACACACACACACACACGCAATTAATAGAGCACACACATTACAGATGCATGAGTTAGTAAATGTGTAGTTCGTGTGATTGTGTAAGTGTGTATGTGTTATATATGTGTGTGTGTATATATATATTGTAATTTTTTTTTTTTTCGTGAGGTGAAGTGTAATCCGAGCGTAATGATTCCCTGTGTTTGAACTCTTAAGGGATTACCAAGTATGAAAAAACAGCAAGCTTGAACTATAGTATATTGTTTGTTTCAGTTTTTAATAATCAGAGTATTATTTAATTTTAGTCTCTGTGTTGTGTTATGTCAGGTACAAGAACTAAATAATTATAAACACGTACGAAAAATAATTATGAACACGTACGAAAAATAATTAAGAACACGTATGAAAAATAATTATAAACATATACGAAAAATAATATTGAGGGATACAAATTAATAATCTTTCCAAAATTTTACTGGACACTTGTTTTGTTTACGTTTTCTTTGATTATTTACGATGCATTTTTATACGTATTTATACATATATACGATGCATTCTTATACAATATTTTCATAACTACACAATACTGGATTTTTCACTGTTTCAATCTGTCTTATTTTCTGCTTTTCTGGATGTACACACACACACACACACACACACAGACACACACACACACACACACACACACACACACACACACACACACACATCCACCAGAAGCAACAGCATCATAATCTGTAGTGGAGAATCTATTGAAGGAAATAATGAGCTAAAAATATGGTTGATGTCACAGGTGTATACTTCCTGATGATTATATATCTTTGGTGTACCCTGGGAAGGGTGTGTGTGTGTGTGTGTGTGTGTGTGTGTGTGTGTGTACCCTAAGTAGAAAGACTTATTTAGGAGGTATAATAAGAGAGAGAGAGAGAGACTGTGTGTGTGTGTGTGTGAGAGAGAGAGAGAGAGAGAGAGAGAGAGAGAGAGAGAGAGACTGAGTGTGTGTGAGAGACAGAGTGTGTATGTGTGTGTGTGTGTGTGTGAAGAAAAAAAAAGTCCTGCTGTCTGTGGAATGAGGAACGAGTAATAACATCTAGTGTTATTATGAGGTATTCTTTCTTCATGCCTTCCTTCATCTCGTGTGACCTCCTCTATCACTTGTCACTCATTCACTCTCCCCTTCACCACCACCACCACTACAGTACACTCTCTCCTCTCACCATCATCACTTTCACCAC
The DNA here is from genome assembly GCA_034508575.1 of Petrolisthes manimaculis. Classification (NCBI taxonomy): domain Eukaryota; kingdom Metazoa; phylum Arthropoda; class Malacostraca; order Decapoda; family Porcellanidae; genus Petrolisthes; species Petrolisthes manimaculis. The sequence goes on from JAWZYT010005575.1 coordinate 5,197, forward strand.
CACCACCATCACTGCATTGCTTTCGACATCACAACAACAACAAAATCTGACATGACGAAGAGCTTTAAAGACACACACACACACACACACACCCCTCCCATGTTGAGAAGTGTGTGTGACGAAATTTCTTACTCTGGTGTCGATAATATAAGATGTTTACGTTTCTCTCATGACGCAGAAAGTGTACCTTAGGTTTACGTAACTTGGCAATCAGAGGGTTACACAAAATATTAATTAAGTGTCCCTACCTGAGAGTATAAGGAAATGGTAATGAAATACTGAGTTCCCGAGTGTATAAGAGGATAGTTACGTACTCTCTTGACAAAGTGGAGGGCTACTGATTTCACCAAAGTGTGGCACAAAACAGATCCCTCATTGGAGTTACAGTGGTGTCGTCTGTTGTGGAGGAATCAGTAGCATTTCACATTTACCATTCTTTTTTGGTACATTGGAGAGCCTTTATTCCTCCAAAGTATGCCAGGAAACAGGATCAGAAAAGCAAAAAAATATGAGTAATCTGTTGCTTGGAATAGTTTGGAGGATTCAGTTGCTCCAGATTTACCAACACCATAATACCTCCCTTAAGCTGACTCACCTGGCTGGCTGATTTGTTGGCTGGTTGTAGGGAGGGAGGGAGGGAGAGACTTTTGCATTTTTATTATTTTTTTTTTTATTATTTTGGCATCCGGGGTATTAGTCAGCTGATGTATGGGTACCAGCTGATGTATGGGTACCAGGTGATCCTATTTTCGACCGTTTCCCGGGTTATTAAAGGAATGTTTGTTACGACACGAATATAAAACGGTGTTCCATCAGACAACTTTAGGCTTTGGTATATTACGCTAGAAAAAGAAAAAGAAAATAACTTTGTCCACATTATCAAAAGGAAGGGGAGTGTTTTTTCTAAATAGTGCATCCTTGTTACATATTGCCTACATTAATTTGTGTGTGTGTGTGTGTGTGTGTGTGTGTGAGAGAGAGAGAGAGAGAGAGAGAGAGAGAGAGAGAGAGAGAGAGAGAGACTAGTAGAGAGTGAGAGAGGGAGAGACTGAGACTGTTGGAGAGCAAAAAAAAAAAAAAAAAAACTTTCCACGTCACTGCAAGGAAAGCAGAAATTGGGTCTTAACTGCCGTGGGCGCCTCCGTCTTCTTGAGAGTGATTGATGACCCAGACCCCCACTCCCCCCTCCCTCACTCCCCCTTCCACCCCACTCCCCACTTTCCCACACTTACAGACCATTTCTTGAGGTAATTAGTGGTCATATCAAAACATCCCCCACCTCCCTACCTCATCCCATTCCACATACACACACATACACACATCATTTCTTGAGGTAATTGTGGTCATATCCAAACATACCCACACTTACAGACCATATTTTGAAGTTATTAGTGGTCCCTATCCAATCCTCATCCACCCCCACATCCCCCACCCCACCCCACCCCACATACCCACACTTACAGACCATATATTGAAGTTATTAATGGTCATACCTAAACCTATACCGCCCTTCCTTCACTCTAGCAAGTAAGTAATTGTATCCCCCTAAAGAATGATCCTGAATAGCTTTACTCTGGATTAAAGAATGGGGCCTTCCTTCCTTCCTTCCTTGTGTTTGGTCAGATCCTCGGCGTGTAAATACCAGGTGTAAAAAGAGAGGAACACTTTTATCAACGACTGTTCATTGAATTACCACTGATGAAACTGAATTGTATATGTTGGACGTTTCTCGGAACTATTCGTTAGAGATGTAATATATTTTTTTTTTTTTTGGAGAGAGAGAGAGAGATCGTGTTTGGGAATTGGAGGCTTCTGATTCCACCTGTCTATTCTCCAGTTCCTCCCTCATGTTGTGTTGGTGTCTCCTCCTCTCCTCAGTCACCTCTGGGGTTGTTTTGCTCTCTTCACCTTGCTTCAGTGTGTTGTTTTACTGTCTTCACTTTGCTTCAATGTGTTGTTCTAGTGGCTTCAGTAACCTGTTTTGACAATCTCCTCTGCTCTCCTATCAAGCTGAGTATTCTACTATACTGCTTCGTACAATATATGCTGGTGAAATAAGGGACATGGTGTTTTGATGTTGATGATGATGTTGTGATGCGATTGTTTTTAGTCTCTGTTGGTGCTTGACCCTTCTGCCTTCCTCGCTGATAAATAAATGTATCCTGATGTACCACTACTATTCTGCTGGACTTACCACTTCTGCACTTTGCTACTGTTCTGCCATTGTTTGGGTCTGCTATACTGTTGTTCTGCTTTGCTGATAGCAGTCGCTGTTTTGTCACTTTTACTACGGTAGGGCCTACTTTTCTACTGCTCTTTTCGGCAATGCACTCTCATTATTGCACCACTCTTCTGCAAAGTTGTGCCCGTTCCCTGCCTGTCTGCTTACCTGCTTGCCCACCTATACCTGGACTTCTGCTGCCGCTACTACTACTACTGGTGTTGATTCCCTGCCTGCTTACTAATTCTCCTACCCACCTACTCATCACCTACCTGGACTTCTGCTACCACTGCTACTGATGCTGTGGTGTTGGCTTTGTGTCCCTGCCTGCTTACTAACTCACCTACCTGGACTTCTGCTGCTACTGCTGGTGTGATTCCCTGTCTGCTTACTAATTCAACTACTCATCACCTACCTGGATTTCTGCTACCACTACTACTACTGATGCTACTGCTGCCTTGGTGTCCCTGCCTGCTTACTAAGTCACCTACCCACCTACTCACCACCTACCTGGACTTCTGCTGCTGCTACTACTACTGCCTTGGTGTCCCTGCCTGCCTGTGGGTGGATGTGTTGAGTGTCGGTGGTGTTGGTGGTCCTGGTGTTGGTGTTGTCTAACTCTCAGCTCTCTCTACAGGAACAGACCACAGGCTCATCCTTCATGCAGCGCCTCCACCTCAGAGTCATGGTAAGTCACTCACGCACTCTACTTACAAACTCAAGTCACTCACTCACTCACTCTACTTACTACTCAAAGTCACTCACTCACTCACTCTACTTACTACTCAAAGTCACTCACTCACACTCTCCTTACTACTCAAAGTCACTCACTCGCTCCTCCTTGCAACTCCAGTAGCCTACCTCACTCACACACTCTCCTTTCAACTCTAGTCACTTTCATACTCTCCTATACTAATCAAAGTCACACACACACTCTCCTTTCAACTCCATCTTTCCCTCCTTTCTTACACTCTTTCCTTACACTCTTCACAACAAGCTTTCCTTTTTCTTCATTCCTTCGTACCTCCCAAATCGGGATGCGAACCTACAACAAACAATAAGACAGTGATCAATAATATTTAATCCCACACAACTACAACTCCTTATAACTCTCCATGTATAGTTGGGATTCGAAGATGCAGTGTGAACCTGAAGTAAATGATTCCTCTAACTAAACTATTCCTTGTAATAGATCACCATTATTTGTGTTACTGGTTGTCCTGTTTCCTATCATACTTATGGAGGATTCAAAGGGACTCCAATGTATGTACCAAAAGTATACTATCGTCTTAATTCCTGCTGTTTCCTGACATACTTATGGAGAATTCAAAGGGACTCCAATGTACCAAAAGTATACTATCATCGTCTTAATTCCTTCCTTTGTACTAATAAGGGAACTTTGGGGGTGATTATTGAACTTGTGTTAGGCTATGTACTGTATCCTATCATTATCCTCTCTCTCTCTCTCTCTCTCTCTCTCTCTCTCTCTCTCTCTCTCTCTCTCTCTCTCTCACACACACACACACACACACACTTTCCTGCCACATACATACACACTTTCCTGCCACATACATTCACACACACACACACACACACTTTCCTTCCCCATACACACACACACACACACACACACACACACACACACACACACACACACACACACACTTTCCTTCCCCATACACACACACACACACACACACACACACACACACACACACACACACACACACACACACACACTTTCCTTCCCCATACATACATACATACCTACACGAACCAGATTGTGTTATCTTGGTAAACTCGTGTTGTCATGGCAGCTACTGGGGTCGTCTAGGAGTTTACATTCACCAGTATGTGTGTTTGTGTGTGTGTGTGTGTGTGTATGTATGTGTGTCTGTGTGTGTGTGTGTGTGTGTATGTATATTTTTTCCTATTCTCTATATTCCATTCTTAGTTTCCACTTACCTGTCAGTCTGTCTGTGTGTGTGTGTGTGTATGTATATTTTTTCCTCTTTTTTGTATCCCTTCCTTAGTTTGCATTCACCTGTCAGTCTATCTGTCTGTGTGTGTGTGTGTATGTATTATTTTATCCTCTTCTTTATCAGACTCTTAGCTTTTTTAATACCAGTGTCAGTGTTATTATTATTATGATTAAATACAAAGGAATTAATTGTCCAAAGGGGTCAAAAAGAGATTAATTAAAGTAAGGAGGTAATAACACACTTTTGTAACAGTGGAGTGCCTTGATTTCCTCTAAAAGTATCCCAGGAAACAGACCCATATGTAGAAATATAATGATACCCTGTTGCCTGGAAGGCTTTGGAGGAATCATTTGCTCCAGACTCACCACCCAAAACAATGTGCTATATATAACCCCTTAAACAAAGATTGACGTCACTTTTTAACTTTTTACATTATATATTATTATTATTATTATTATTATTTTTTTTTTTTTACTAGAGGCAAACTTTTTCTTTTATGTTTGTCTCTGTGGACGGAAGGGAACCAACCAACTACTGGCATCCAATGGTTAAAGTTTATATCAATTAGCCCATAAATTACACCTTTGATAAGATACACACCATATGAGGGTTTTTTTTAGGGACCCTGTGATGGTAGTCAGAAAATGGTAAGGTACGGTAAAATAATGAGTCCTTCAATGATTGCCACGAAACATCAACCAACCACCTCTATGGACAGGAGATTGTTTGTTTCATGGCATAGACAGGAGGAAACAGAAGCCTCCTCCAATTCTCATACACTATTAAAGGGAAGAGCAGCACCATATTTTACTTTTTTTAGTATAATTTCCTTTCCTGTTCTTCCTTCCTTATTTCTTCTTTCATATTTTTCCATCTTTCTTCTTTCCACTTTTTTCATCCTTACTTCTTTCCATTTCTTTCATCCTTATTTCTCCTTTCCACTTCTTCCATCCTTATTTCTTCTTTCCTGTTCTTCCATCCTTATTTCTCCTTTCCTGTTCTTCCCTTTCGTATTTCTTATTTCCTCTTCTTCCCTCCTTTACTTCTCAACCTTCACCAGTTATTCCCTTTTCCATTCATTCATCCATCCATCCATCCTACATCTATTCATATCCTTCTATGTGACTTCCTATGCATCCTACCCTCTGCCATCCTTCCCTTTCTCTGACCTGCCTCTATTGATCCCCCTGTCCCGCCATGGCCTGCCTCATATTGATTCTACTACCCTACCTCTTCTGACCTACTCTTTTCCCTCCCTCCCTCTCTCTCTCCCTCTCTCACTCCTTTCAGCTACTCTCTGGCCCTCTCCCACCCCCTCTCTCTCACCCCCACCCCAGCCTGCCTCTTCTAACCTGCTCCTATTGATCGTGTTTCCCCGTACTCCAGCAGCCTACCCTCCTCCCAACCTGCTGCTTCCCTTGCCCCACCAGCCTACCCTCCACCTACTACCCTGCCTGCTGTTTCCATCCTCCCCATCCACCCTACTTCTTTTCAGTATCCCAAACCTGCTTCTCCTTTTACCCCTCCAGCCTGCTTTCAAATCAGCCTGCATGCTATCCCTTACCCCTCCAGCCTACCCTACCTTCCTTCCAGCCTGATACCCCCCATTGCCCCTTCCAGCCTGCTATCCATGACCCATTCAGCCTGCATTCCCTTACCCTTTCAGCCTGCAATCCCTTACACTTGCAGCCTGATACCCCTTGCCCTTGTTACCCTTCCAGCCTGTTACCCCTTGCCCCTTCGAGCCTGTTATCCATTACCTCTTCAACCTACCCTATCTCAGCCTACTCATCCATCAGTCCACCTATCCTCTTCTTCCAAACTATATTCCACAAGACTTCCTCATTTCCTTTATTCATTATACATCATTCTGGCGTTCATCCAAGCATACTTATCTAAAACGTATGTAATTATGTACACGCTGACTAAAGTGAATTTTAAGGACCCCCGTGATGTAGTCTGAAAATTGGAGGCTCGCGAGTCCTTCAAACATTGCCACGAAACACACACACACCTACATGAAAAGGAGCTTGTTTCGTGTCATAGTCAGGAGGAATCAGGAGCCCCCAGGTCCCATACACATACAATCACAGGATCCCTTAAAGTGGTTATGTTGTATGGACAAACAAAATATCATATTAAATCTTTAAACCAACGCAATCTTCTTCCCTTGTGTTTGAAAATTATCTGAGAGTGAGAGAAAAATATGGCAAAAGTGTTGGGTGGTTGTCTAAAGGTTAAGTATATTTATCTATGCTCGTTCTGTCAACATCAGAGGCTTTCAAACGAATAACTTTCCCTTTGGGTCGTCTTGCTGTCGACGTGGCTAAATTAATTTGAAGCCATGATCACAAAGTTGAAGTTTCATCCTTGTACCTGAACGTGGCTCTGCTAATTCTGGTTAATTCCTAAAGCACTGACTCAACCTACTGCTGTGTTGTTGCTGATGCTGCTGCTGCTTCTGTTGTTGTTGTTGTACGGTGGTCACGAGTCAATATATGTATGTAGACCTGTTTCAAATTGCTTGTTGTGGTCAATAATGAGCTCCAGCAAGTATGAGACCAGATAAAATAAATGTTGAATTGGTTTACTGGTGTGTCACATGATTCCAAAACTTCAACAAGATCTGGATATTTTTAATGACTCGTGACTGTACGTGTTAAGGGAATAGTAGTATACTTTTGGTACATACATACATACATACATACATATATTTGATTCTGATGTTGGAATTTAGGATGTGGATAAACTGGCAAGAAGAAATTTTAAATGCAGTCTTTAATTAACTCTACAGTAATCTCCTAAAGTCAAATCAATGTGTCTAAAACTGAACACATAATATTATAGAATTTAAGTAAAATATGAAGGAAAATTAAATTAACCATAACTCTGCTTCCTTTGGTGCTTGGGTAAGGACTCGTGAGTGAAGAGAAATCAGTTCTGAGTGGAAGGGAAAATGTGTGTGTACAGTATGTGTGTGTGTGTGAGTGTGTGTGTGTGTGTGTGTGTGTGTGTGTGTGTACAGTATGTGTGTGTGTGTGTGTGTGTGTGTGTACAGTATGTGTGTGTGTGTGTGTGTGTGTGTGTGTGTGTCCCGTTCCCCTAAAGTTCAGCTGATGCTTCGGCAAGTTATACTCGAATATACATTGGTGAGATCAAAGGTAAGCGAGGCAGTCAAAGGTCCAGATGATGGTAGATAGATGCTAGTTGACTGCCTGACTGCCTGCCTCCCTGACTGCCTCCCTGACTCCCTGACTCCCTGCCTGCCTCCCTGACTGCTGCGTGTCGTTTCTGTATGTGTGTGTGTGTGGGAGTTTGTGTGTTTCTTTGTGTTTGTTTTGGGGGGAGATTTGTATGTGTGTGTGTGTGTGGAGGGGAGGGAGGGAGAGTTTGTGTTTGCGTTGGAGGGTAGTGTGTGTGTGTGTATTTGTTTGTGTTGGGGAGAAGGCCGTGTGTGTGTTTGTGGAGGGAGAAGATCATGTTTTTTTTGTTTTTTGTAATTGTGAGGGGATAAGACCGTGTGTGTGTGTATGTGGGTTTGTGGAGGGAGAAGATAGTGTGTGTGTGTGTGTGTGAGTGTTTGTTAGTGGAGGGGAAGATCGTATGTATGTGTGTATGTGTGTGATGTAATAACAATATCAGGTAATGTTGCGACACACACATGCAGTTCAATCCCGTTTGGACATCAGTAATATTTTCACACCAACAAGAAAAGCCATCTGATGTTTATGTATTTATGTATGAGAGAGAAATATGCAGAATGTTAAGGACCCTGTGAACGTGTATGTAAATTGAAGGCTTCTGATTCATCCTGACCATCCCACGAAACAAGCTCCTTTCTTATAAGTGGTGTTTCATGGCAATATTTGAAGGACTCACTGAGCTCCAATTTTCTGACTACATCACAAGTCCCTTAAGATAATTTATAAACACCAACGCAGTGAAGCAATATACGTTTTTCAACTTGGCATGTATGTACAGTTGACCACAGAAATTCTTATACAGTACAGCCTATATATATGTAAATTGAGGTCATTATTCTTAAAAGTACTGCAATAAATGGTCTACCAAGTGACTCGGTGATTACCAAAACAACAACAACAACAACAAACCAAATATTGTTGTTGTTGCAGCTACGTAGTCTTACATTTTCTCTCTATGTTGTAAAATCGTAAAAAACAAAAGCCTGTGTACGAATTATTGTTGCCAATAAATAGTACATGAACCTCTCTTCACTGGTTGGGTTTTATAATTATATTCTCACTTTATCTGTAACTCTTGATATCTTCAGTTTCAGTCACAAGTATAATTATTCTCTCAGACACACAAGTCATCATATGTGAATTACTTGAGAACGATTTTAACTCTTGGGGCGTCACTGAAATTTCCCTTCGTCAGAGAAAATCACATAAAACTGAGTCCACCATTTTTAAGGATAAAATGACGTGAATTCTCATTATTTATGTTGTTGCCTTTGTGGTCACTATCCTATTTAATTATACAGCTGTATGTATTAGCCTTTGTTTCTTCGTTGGGGATAATATTTGTTTAATGAATGCAATTAATCAAATTTGAGGTAATGAGGTAATTACTAATGGGAGAAATATGCCTTAATAATGGCCTTTTCGTTGCAAATTATCCTGATTTGCATATCCTCCCCGCCTGTGGGTCTCCGGTGGCGTGTGCAAAAATATTTTAGTGATATTCTGAGTGTGACTTGACTGGAAAACTTTACGATTTCTGAGAGGGGAAGTTTGTGAGTTATGTGTGGAAGGCGACGGACACCGGACGTCTGGTGGCCTCTTTCTCTACCTCCCTCCCTCTTTCTCTACCTCCCTCCCTCTTTCTCTACCTCCCTCCCTCTTTCTCTACCTACTTCCCTCTTTCTCTACCTCCCTCCCTCTTTCTCTACCTCCCTCCATCTTTCTCTACCTCCCTCCATCTTTCTCTACTTCCCTCCCTCTTTCTCTACCTCCCTCCCTCCCTCTTTCTCTACCTCCCTCCATCTTTCTCTACCTCCCTCCATCTTTCCTTTCCTCCTTCCTACCCTCCCACAAACCCCACTGTCTCTCACTACTTTCCCTCACACCATAACCTCACCCATTTATCACACACACACACACACATACATACATACATACATACATACATACACACACACAACACACACACACACACACACACACACACACACACATATACATATACATACATCAACTTACTTTTGCTCACCCCCATTTTTAATACATATTTGTGTAGACACGTGCCGTCACACAAGATATATATACACACACACACACACACACACACACACACACACACACACACACACACACACACACACACACACACACACACACCTACGCACTCCTCCGCTCCAACACACACAGTCAATCAAGATACTGAAGCTAAATGTCGAGTTTCCCCAACCAACCCACCCACCCATACATTCACCTTCCTTCCCCACACAACTTTTACGAGAACCATTAGCCTCTGCAAGTCTAAACACATAATAAACTTTGGCCAGGGAACATTATTTTCTTTGCTAGGCATTTCCTCAATTCTATAATAAGTAGGGTAATGGGATGGTGTGTGTGTGTGTGTGTATGTGTGTGTGTGTGTGGAAGGGTAAATTAGTTTGAGTAAGAAGTGGTGATGTTACATGGGTGGATGTGAGTTGGTTAGGTAGTAGTAATAGTAGTAGTAGTTGTTGTTGTTGGTGGTGGTGGTGGTGGGTTAGGTGTGTGGTTGTAGTTTTGTTAGAAGAGTCCTATAGATAGGTGAGGTGGTTAAGTATGTGTGTATATGTGTGTGTGTGTGTGTGTGTGTGTGTGTGTGTCTGGTGGCTGAGAGGGTGCATGAGATATAATTCAATATTTTCATATTTTCAAGTTCTTTATTTACGTTCATTACAAGCCTTAACACTCAGGGAAAAGTTGGTGCTAAAGGCCATGAAGTTTGTTTACATAAATGGATATTGATTGTAGATAAATAAAGTTGTGTATATATTGAGTTGAGTCGTCTATAAAATGTATGTTCGTTCGTCACCCACTTCCCACGCCCTCGATGCTGTCAACAAGTGGGATGCCGAGTGGGGGAGGGGGCCTGTCTGGGGGACGGGGACGGGGAGGGGGACGGGATGGGTTGGCAAGTGAGGCAGCAACCACACTCTTTTCCACACACTCATACATCCCTCTAACTAAAGAATAATAATAATAATGTAAACAAGAAAAAGGGGAATATATTTTTCTTTTCATACTAGACGACTGATATAATATTATACCAGAATGTATGTGTGCAAATTCATACTTAAATTGTACGTGACGTTTTCGCTTGTGAACGGTTAATTAGCACTATTCCAAAATTATAGCCAACCTTGGACTAGAGCGTGAAGCAAATGTCTCGAGACGAAACAAGTTAAAAAATGAGCATCATAAATCAAAAGGCTGGCATACGTGATGAGTGTGTGTGTGTGTGTGTGTGTGCTTGGATGGAGTGGGTGTGCTGAGGGTGGTAAGAGATAAGTCTGATAGCTAGGAGTGTGTGTGTGTGTGTGTGTACTGAGGGGTGGAGAGTGTGAACCTGAGGGTGTGAAGGGTGTTGGGTCTTCTGATCTGTGTGTGTGTGTGTGTATGGCTTCAGAAGAGGGAGAGGGTTGTGGGACGGCTGCATAGTGAGAGAAGGACTTAATTATACCGACGAGAGTGAAAGACTGTGGTGTGGCTTGAGTGGAGGAGGAGGAGGAGGAAGAAGAAGAAGAAGAAGGAGGATGAGGAGGAGGAAGAAGAAGGTTAACTGTGTATGCTTGGGTGGTGGTGTGAGTGAAGGTGGAATGGGTTGAGGGAGGGACTTTTGGACACGTGGAGGGAAGGTTGAAGAATGAACACAGTATGGTATTGGAGAGAAGATAGTGGAGTGTTTATAGAGATGAAAATACGATGCAGGAGGAGGAGGAGGAAGTTGACTTTAAGATAACCGGAGGAAAGATTGATAAAGTATAAATATATATTGTAGAGAAATTGGCTAAGAAACAAGTGAAGAGAAATAGACGAGAGATCTTATATAGCCCAAGAGAAGGTGGGACTATATAGCAATCATGAGAGAAAGGTAGAGGGAGGGAGGGAGAGGGTCGGATGGTTGGTTATATGGTTGGAGGAGTGAGTGAAGCTTGTCTGGGAGAAAGATGGAGGAAGGGAGAGGGTCGGATGGTTGGTTATATGGTTGGAGGAGTGAGTGAAGCTTGTCTAGGAGAAAGATGGAGGAAGATAGAGGGAGGGAGAGGGTCGGATGGTTGGTTATATGGTTGGAGGAGTGAGTGAAGCTTGCCTGGGAGAAAGATGGAGGAAGGAAGAGGGAAGGAGGGAGAGGGTCGGATGGTTGGTTGGAGGAGTGAGTGAAGCTTGTCTGGGAGAAAGATGGTGGAAGATAGAGGGAGGGAGAGGGTCGGATGGTTGGTTGGAGGAGAGGGTGAAGCTTGCCTGGGAGTCCCGTTAGCATAACAATGAACCACGCACCAACTTTTACCGCCTGTAAGACACACGACTCCACCGGCATAAATTGATTTCTCTGCACCATCCCCTTCCCCCTCCCCCTCCCCCTAGATGGCTTCTCTAATGTTTTACTCCCTGTCACTGTATATATGTGTGTGTGTGTGTGTATGTCCCTGATGATTTACTCCCATGTGTGTGTGTGTGTCCCTGATATTTTAACTCCATGTCAGTGTGTGTGTCCCCCTGATATTTTACTCCATGTCACGGTGTGTGTGTGTGTGTGTGTGTGTGTGTGTGTGTGTGTGTGTGTAATTGCTGACTGTAATATATGCATTAATACCCATGTGCATATTTGCGTGGGAGACTTTGAAAATTAAAGTATAGTCAGGATGGTGAAGAGATGAAGTCTGATAAGTTTTAAGATAATATATACATACATAGTTTCGAAATTCCTACTTTAGACACCAGGCACTATAAACCCTCTTCTGCTCCTTCCTGTTTACAAAATAGAGGAACGAAGAAATAAAAAAGCCTTAATGGATATCCGGGAGAGAGGTGATGGCTGAGGTGGACGCACGTGTGGCCAGATGAAGGAGAGATATACACCTACACGTCCGGGCTGACTCCTGCTGTGTTTGATGCTCGAAATAAGTTGACAGTAACTTCTTTCCTGAAGATGTGAAGGGGTGCCTGTCGTGCCTATAAAACCCATCAATTTGTTTTGTTTTTCACCTTCACGAAATTCCTCCCGAGTGGTGAAATTAGTAGTAGTAGTAGTAGTAGTAGTAGTAGTAGTACTAGTAATAGTAGTAGTAAATCATTATTGTACCCCTCACAAACCTATCTGAATATTTCTAAATAATAATAATAATAGTAATAGTAGTAGTAATAATAATGACAAAAATACCACCAATAATGATAAACAACAGCGTATTTTGTTAAGATAAGGCACACGCAATTTGTTCTAGGAAGAGGAACCGTACACTGTGTGAAGACCTTAAACTGCATACACACATACACACACACATGGGTTTAAAGTTATAATTATCCACACACATCCCTTATATAACCCTTCAACACTCACCCTACCTAATCATACACACGTGGTTTTAAAGTTATAATTATCAACATTTATACCTCCTGAACACATCACTTTCTCTACCTAAACATACACACACATAAGTTTAAAGTTATAATTATCAACATGTATACATCCTCAACACATCCTTTATTATAATTATCCCTTCATCACTCACCCTACTTAATCATACACACACATTAGTTTAAAGTTATAATTATGAACAAGTCTACCTCCTCAACACTCACCCTACCTAATCATACACACACATTAGTTTAAAGTTATAATTATGAACAAGTCTACCTCCTGAACACACATCCCTTCAACACACACCCTAATCTTTGATCACTTAACGTCCGAGTCGACCCTTGCCTAAACTTTGAAGACGAGGGCATTTTTTCTCCCCTTACTGCTGAATTTGGCCAGCGGCTTGAGGAAGTTTATTTCAGTAACCCAGTGATTCACACCGCCCGTTTTTCCTGACTAACTGGTGGTGTATCTGATGGTTGTGGTAGTGGTGGTATGGTGGTGGTGTATCTGGTGGTTGTGGTGGTGGTATGGTGGTGGTGTATCTGATGGTTGTGGTGATGGTGTAGGTTTTGTGATGGTGGTGATAGTAGTAGTGGTGGTGGTGGTGGTAGTAGTGGTGGTGATGGTGGATGTAATTTATTGTAGTAGAGTACTGGGTGAGGGTTCCTTCCTTCCTTCTTCCTTTCCTTCCTTCCTTCCTTCCTTTCCTTCCAACCTTCCTCATTCTCTCCTTATTTATCTGCCTTGCTTCTTTTCCTCCTCCCTGCAAATTAATCTGTGTTTCTGCATATTCTCCTGCCTACCAATTAATTTTCCTTCTTTCATATCCCCCTCCATCCCACTTGTATGCCTTCCTTCACATCCCCCTCCTTGTCTAGTTAATATTCATACTTATGGTACTGTATTATTATCTTCATCCCTCCTTCCTGTTTACTTAACGTCCCTACTTATCTACCTACGTACTAACCTACTTACTAGACTACTTACCAACTTATATCTACTGGACTACTTACTACAGTATATCAACAAACCTATCTACCCATGCACCTACCCACCCACCTACCTGCTTTCCTATCTACCTATCTAACTACCTACCTACCTACCCACCTACCTAGCTACCCATCCACCTACCTGCCTTCATATCTACCTACCTATCTAACTACCTACCTACCTACCTCCCTGCCAACCACCCTGCCTGCTCCAATCGAGGCTGGTTAGCATTCTCGTCACGTGCCAGTGTGTTGGTGGCTTGATGCTGGTGGTGGTGGTGGTGGTGGTATTTGCAGGTGGTGATGGTGATAGCGTTGGCGAAAAGTGATGGTGGGAGGTGGTCGTGGGTGGTGGTGGTGGTGGTGATAGCGTTGGGTTAAAGTGGTGGTGGTCATATTCTCGTGGTGGAGATAGTGAATGTTTGCGGTAGTGATGATGATGATGGTGGTGGTGGTGATGGTGGTGATAATGATAATGATGATATTGGTGAGAGTATGTTTTGATATATAGTGGTGGTAGTGAGGGACATGATAATAAAAGTGGTGATGAATGTATTGGTAAAGATTTGGTGTTATACATTAAAGTACTATAAATAAAATACTGATTATGAATTAGACAGTATACCTATTTAGACAAACGCTAGGGCCTGTATAAAAGAGAGAGAGAGAGAGAGAGAGAGAGAGAGAGAGAGAGAGAGAGACAGAGAGAGAGAGAGAGAGAATAAAAACTGTCTTACACTGGACAAGGATTAAAGGTACACACACACACACACACACACACACACACACACACAGCCCGCCTCACCACAACACCACCCATATTTTCACATCAAGGCGAAACAGTGTCGCCGGAACTGCCCAGCTGATGTCTGTGTTGTGTGTGTGTGTGTGTGTGTGTGTAGGGGGTGGGGTGGTACCGGAGCTTCTTCCTCTTCGTTCTCCTCCTCTTCTTCCTCCTCTTCCTCCCCCTCCTCCTCCTCCTCCTCCTCCTCCTAACACCAACACTACAACAACAACTACTACTACTATAAATACCACCACCACTACTACTACCACCAATAATATTACTACTACTACCATCACTACTACTACTACTACTCTGCCTTTTCTTTTTCCTCCTCCCTTTGCTGTTTTCTTTGATATGTATTTGAAATCAATTTTTGCGAAACTCTTGTAAAATAAATACCTGTGTTTATGAGTGTGTTGAATGTGTTACGTGTTTATTTGTGTGTTGAATGTGTTACGTGTTTATGAGTGTGTTGAATTTGTAACGTGTTTATAAGTGTGTTGAATGTGTTACAGTGTTGCCAATCTACAACAACAATCTTGACCTACATAAGACAGTCTCTAGAATGAGTTTTTTTGCAGGTAATAGCTCAATCATGTCGTGTTATGTTGTCATAGAGCGACATATGATTTGTAGTATTAGCCGAGGCACAGGCGTCAGCTTGGTACACACACACATACACACACCTGAGGCAGACACACACAAACACAGACAGACAGACAGACAGGCCTTCTATACATCTGTGTTTATTTTGTTTACAATAATAGTGTGAAATGTGTGTGTGTGTGTGTTATATTGTGTGTGTGTGTTGTATTGTGTGTGTGTTATATTGTGTGTGTGTGTGAGAGAGAGAAAGAGAGAGAGAGAGAGAGTGTGTGTAAAACTTTGACCACCACACACACACACACACGTAGACTTTGTGACACTGGCAGCCTTCTCTTCTTCCTCGTTAAGCCCGTCCCCATCCCTCTCCCTCCCTTAATCTGCCCCCCATCCCTTCCCTTCTCTCCCCTCCCCTCCCCTCCCCTCCCCTCCCCTCCCTTAATCTGCCCCCCTTCCCTCCCCCTCCCTTCTCAATGATAACGACGACCCCCACCCCACCCGCACCCCCCAACCCACAAGTCCTTCACCAAGAACCCTCCTCACCCATCAGACTATATTTTTTTTTTCCAGACAGATTAGGTTGATTTATGTATGTATGGTTTGGTACATACATTGGGAAGGGATTAGATAAGTTGAGGCAGTGTATATAGATTATGGTATAGACTGGTGGACGTATATGAAGTTGATTTATATTGGTTAGTCTCATCAAAACACAAACATCCTTCGAAAATAAAATATCAAAATAAAGTAAAAGCACAGAAAAAAATATATACCTCCTCTGAAAATAAAATAAATGAAGATAAAAAAAAACAAAGAAGATAAAATATATATATAAATACATAAACCAAAACACGTGGTCCTCATGAAACCAGAACGAACACACTTGGCTTAGAAGAAAAAAAAAAAAAAAAAAAAAAAAAAAAAAAAATAAAATGTTCCCCACCAAGACATCGTTCTCCCAAGTTTTCCCCCGAGCAAGCTGGGTCAGAAGAGGCTATAAATCTTGCCTGTAGCGACCAGATTGGCGCTAATACCCAGTAGGATTTTCCGGACAAGGCGCCTCATTTTGTTCAGCCTCGGGGCCTTTAGTTTGATCCAGCTCTCAACCCCAAATTTGCAATTATGGAAGCACTGGGGGGCAGGGGGGGGGAGGAGAGAGTCTTAAGGTGGTTGGGGGGAAGGAAGGGGGGCGAGTCTAGATGTTGGTACTGCATGGAGCAAGAGAGATGGAGAGGAAGAGAGGGAGAGGAAAAGCAGAGAGGTAAGAATTTTGAGGTGCATGAGGGGGACGAGATGGTAAGGGAGAGGAAAAACAGAGAGGAGGAAGAGGAAAGAGAGATGGGAGGGAATGAGGGGGGAGAGATGGTAAAGGAGAGGATGAGCAGAGAGAGATTGGAGGGAATGAGGGAGAAGAGATGGTAAGGGAGAGAAAGAGCAGAGAGGAGAAAGAGGAGAGGGAGATGAGAGAGACATACAGATACAGTAGGTAATTGGAGGGGAGGGATAATGAGAGGAAAGAAATTGGTGGGCTGGGGAAGTGGTGATGGTGGTGGTGGTGACAGGAGCAAAGAAATCGTGAGGTATAGGAGGGAGACATGGGAGAAAAGAAATGAGCTGACGTAAGAGGAGAAATAGAAGGAAGAAATGGCTAGAAAGGTGAAGGGGGAAAAGAGAGAGAGAAGGAGAAAGGTGAAGGGGGAAAAGAGAGAGAGAAGGAGAAAGGTGAAGGAGGAAGAGAGAGACAGAGAGAGAGAGGTATGTATAATCTTGACTAAGCGGAGATGAGGTGAAGAGGGGAGGTGTAGAAAAAAGGGGAGAGGGAATACGGGAGATAGAGGGGAGGTGTAGAAAAAGAGGTTGTGGAAGAAAATAATAATGGAGAGAAGATAGAAAGCGAATGGAGGGGAGAGAGAGAGAGAGAGAGAGAGAGGGGAGATGTGGTTTGTTGAATAAGAGATATGCGTGGATAAGGGAGGAAGGGGATGCTAAAAAAACAAACAATTACCAGGTAAATAAAAAAAAAAAAAAAAATGAGAGGGGGAGAAAAGACAGAAGGCAAAAAATAGATCGACTATATTCTCGGGAGATAATAAATAACCTGGTGATAGATAGGAAAGTATAATCATCACCCATTTGTTATCAGCGAAGGAAGGAAGACTTGACTGGGCTGGCTTGTCGCTCCTTCAAGTATAAGGAGGGGGTCATTTGTTGTGGTGGACTTAAGAGAGCTATTGTAAGCCTTCCAGATTAATTAAGGGGGAAGTACAGTGTTGGCAAATCTGGAGTAACTGATTCCTCCATACTATTTCAGGCAACAGGGTACCGTTATTTTTGTTCATCTGGTCCTGTTCCCTGGCATACTTTGGAGGAATCACGACACTCCAATATACCAATAGTATGCTCTCCCCTTATTGCCAGGAAACACACGAGGCGATTTAAGGGACCCTGTGATATAGTCAGGAAATTGGAGGTAAATGTGTCCTTCAATATTGTCACTAAACACCACCTATATGGAAGGAGTCTGTCTCGTGGCATAGTCAGGAGCAACCAGAAGCCTACAATATGTTCATACGTGATCATTGGGTCCTTAACGAGGAAGGAAGTATAGTGTTGGTAAATCTGGAGTAAATGATTCCTCCAAGCTATTCCAAGCAACAGAACACCATTATTTTGTTTATCTGGTCCTGTTTCCTGGTATACTTTGGAGTAATCTAGGCACTCCAATGCAACAGAAGTGAATATCCCCCTTAAGCTTAATGTGATGTGATAGGACTTAACTGTGAGGCCATTCGTGCAGGAAGGGGGAAGTAAATAAAGTCTATGTTTGCTGCTTTAAGTTGTCATTAAGATATTACGTCAACACCTTCGATCACCAAATGACTCTCCTTCCGTATGACCCAGTCGACGAAATATAAAACTCGTGTTGATTGCAGTGTGAATGTTAAAAGTGAACATTGCGATCTTAATGAATTAGTAATATTGAATACGTTTAATACTCCACATTACTACTCCACAATATTTATGTTTATGATGGAATATAAGGCATTGTTAATTTATTGTATATTATTTTACATTCATGCATCACCAAGCAAAGTTTTGACAAATTTGGTAATATTCAGTAGTGTTCACTTTTCCTTGAACAGTTTCCCAGAGTCTGGCAGCACGGACGTATCTCTTCCCTGTATATAAAATACTAAATAAAAAAGCATAAAATCCCTGCGGATGTAATTATTGGTAACATAGCAACATAGAGGATGGATTCAATTAAGGGAGTAACTCACTTTTGTTACATTGGAGTGCCTTCATTCCTCCAGAGCATGCCAGGAAACAGGACCAGATGAACAAAATGAATGGTGTTCTGTTGTTTGGAATAGTTTGCAGGAATCATTTGCTCCAGATTTACCAACACTGAACTTCCCCCTTAATAGCAGCAACTCGGGAACCAGACAATGTACAATACAGCAGATTGAGTACATAGAGATTGAGTATTCGAATTAACAGAGAGGTAGACAGAGCAGATAGAGTATGTGGAGTGGGAGCAGCAGAGACTGAGGTGGAGGTCGGGATTGTAGCAACAGCAACAGCAACAGCAGCAGAGAGGTAGACAGGGTAGATATAGTATGTGGATTGGGAGGAGCACAGACTGAAGTGGAGGTCGGGATTGTAGCAACATCAACAACAGCAACAGCACCAGCACCAGCACCAGCAGCAGCATCTTGGCGTAATGGGGTCGTAGAGTGGAGGAGGCCCCGTGCCCAATACCTGCCACGCTAACTTCCATGTATTAGTCAGCCAGCCAGGGGGCCATATGTCAGTAATTGGTGCCGCCTAGGGGGTATATGGATAGGGGGTCGCTAGGGGGTATAGGGGTAAGGGAATGTCGGGTTGGTAGGGATAGGGATGAGACGAGGGAATAGGGGACCGGCAGGGTGAGGGTGGTATGGATAGGGGGCCACTAGGGGGTATGGAGGTAAGGGAATGTGTTGCCTGGGGTGCGGTTTGGTAGGTATAGGGATGAGAGGAGGGAATAGGGGACCGGTAGGGTGAGGGAATAGAGGGCATGCAGGCTAGGAAAGAGGTAAGGGAATAGGGGAGAATTGTGGGTGGACTGGGATAGGGAGAAGGGGATGGATAGTGGGTGAGGTTGGGTTTTAGGAAGGGAAGTGAGGTTGGAGATTTTGAGAGGATGGTAATAGGAAAATTAATGGCTTTTGGTGTAGTAAAATGTTGTGTGCTGTTTTGTGGTATGGTTTGAAGAAAATGTATAATATTGGAGGGGAATGGGAGAGGAAGATAGTGGCCGATGTGATATGGCATAGGATTTGAAGAAGTGGTAAGTGTGTCCAGGTGTGAGAGGGTCAGAGGAAGGGAACTGGAGACTGTGATGTGATTCAATAGTACAGTGTTAAATTGGTGACAAGTCGTGGGTCCAGGGAAAAGGATATTGGGTAATGAATGACGTGTGATTTGGTAAGGATAAAAACATAAGAGAAAGAAAGGTTTGTTTTGTATGGGGGATCAGAGGAAGAAATGTGAGTTGGGATGAAGAGGTAAGGTGGAGGAGACATATGTGTGTGTGTGTGTGTGTGAGGAAGGGTAGAGTGGAGAAAGTGAGAGTATGGGCTTGAGTTATTAGGGAAAGGTGGGAAAGATGTGAGGTGATTCGTGGGCAGTGGGAGAGAAATGTGTGTGTGTGTGTGTGTGTGTGTGTGTGTGTGTGTGTGTAAGTGAGTGAGTGAGTGATAAGGCACGGCTTGGAGGATTATATATTCGTGCCGTGCAAATGAAGCTAAGGATTTCGACATACTGTATCTAAATTAATTCTATTTTGATAACCCGTTTATTTATCTCCAAAAATTACACAGTGAATCTGACATTAACTCGTTCTGTAATAATATGTTCCGTATAGTATATATAAATATTTTAGTTGTTGTTGCTGTTGTTATTGTTGTTGTTGTTATTGTTATTGCTGTTGTTGCTGTTGTTGTTATTGTTGTTTTTGCTGTTGTTGTTGTTGTTGGCAGTGATTGCTATATTTTGGGGGAGCCTCACGTCGACGATTCCACCCACATCACTGACGGCGACTAAACCGTGTATTATGGCACCAGGTAATGGAATATTGTACCGATTTGCGTCATTTTAGTCCCCGACCCATTACTGTTCCTAACCTTAATGCACTCATCACTAAATGCACCACCGATACAATTGTTCGTGTGTGTGTATTGATGGAGTTGTTGGTGTTGTTGTTGTTGTGTTGTATAGATGGAGTTGTTATGTTGTATGGATGGATGGAGTTGTTGTGTTGTATGGATGGATGGAGTTGTTGTTGTGTTGTATGGATGGATGGAGTTGTTAGTTGTTGTTGTTGGTGTGTTGTATGGATGGATGGAGTTGTTGTTGGTGTGTTGTATGGATTATTAAAAGTGCCAATGAGTGGCAGTCACTGGGACAGAGTGTAGCACACACTGTGTGTATGGATGGAGTTGTTAGTCTGTTTCAGTTTAAGGTCCGTTTGCTAAAAGACTCATGGGTTATAGTTGATGATAACTGCTTTGTACTATGCCTTATTATTATTATTATTATTATTATTATTTCTTACAGATACAATGGGGTTAAAATTTAAAACGTATCTCTGTATTAATTCCAAACCTCATTAACGTTGTCTTTAAAGTAAGGGAGACACAGCCCTCTGAACAACACAAGGAAACAGTGGTCCCCTATAAATACTCTTGTACCCAAGTGGTCCGTTTTCTGGCGTATGGTATATAGTTTGAAGGAATGTAGTAAGTAGTCAGTCCTCCAATACATACACACATAAACAGATGTCCCCCTGAATCATCACCACACTAATTTACAGTATAAAATTTACACCACCACAATTTATCTCAACTCGGGACAAATCACTGACAACAACAACTTTCAAGAAACTACTATAACTCATATTTGTGCATGAGTTGTAGGAGAATATAAATTAGACTCTTCATACATACATACATACAACACTACTGTATATATTATAGAAGAAGAATATATATATATATATGTGTTATGTATCATAATGTGAGAAGGTATAATATAGTTTTTTTTTTATATCATCTTTCCCTAACTGTTTTATTCCTTTATTTTTTGTTTTTGTCCTTTATTTATATTCATAGTCCCCTCTCTTATCAGGAGAGTGTTTCCAGGCCTGGCTGAGAATAGGAGGGTGGTGATGGTGGTGGTGGTGATGATGATGATGATTTTGGAGGTGTATGTATTGTGGATGTGGTGGTGATAGTGATGATTTTCGGAGTGGTGGTGGTGATGATGATTTTGAAAGTGGTGGTGATGATTTTAGTGGTGTAAGTATTGTGGTGGTGGTGATGATAGTGATTTTGGAGGTGTATGTATTGTGGATGTGGTGATGACAGTGATGATATTGGAAGTGGTGGTGATGATTTAAGCGGTATAAATATTGTCGTCGTGGATTGTGGAAGAGGTGGTGATGGTGATGATGATTTTGAAAGTGGTGATGGTGATAGTGATGATTTTGGAGGTAGTGGTGGTGATGATGATATTTTAGTGGTGTAAGTAAAGGAAGGAACAGATGAAGGAATATATTAATGAATGAAGGAAGAAGTGACCAAGTAAACTAATGAACGAAAAAAGAAATGAATAAATAAACTAATGAATGAAGGAAGAAGGAAATGAATGAATGAAAGAAAGAAGAAAGAAATGAATGAATAAATAAACTAATGAATGAAGGAAGAAGTGAATGAATGAATGAAATGAAGGAAGGAAGGAAGAAATAAATAAATTGACAAATAACGTAATGAATGAAGAAAAAATTAACAATAATTAAGAAAGAAATTAACAAAGAATGAAGGAAGAAGTGAATGAATGAATGAAAGAAGTGAATGAATGAACAAATAAACTAATGAAAGAAGTGAACAAGTAAACAAATGAATGAATGAAGAAAGAAATGAATGAATGAAGTGAGTGAAAGAAAGAAATGAATGAATGAAGAAAGAAATAATGAATGAATGAAGAAAGAAATTTAACAAAGAATGAAGGAAGAAGTAGATGAATGAATGAATGAATGAATGAAGTGAATGAATGAAGTGAATGAATGAATGAATGAATGAATGAATGAAGTCAACACGTGGCTGGTCTGCAACATTACACACACACAGACACAGATTGAGCCAGTGTTCCAATATCGAGGAAGTGAGCAGACTCCACTAATAAGGACGTGTGTGTGTGTGTGTGTATGTATGTATTTGTGTGTGTGTGTGTGTGTGTGTGTGTCGAATTGAGTACTGTATGTCTGTTTGTGTGTACATATGAGTGCATGTGTGTATGTGTACTTTTGTGGGAGTTTTTTAATGAGCATATATATATTTTTTTTTTGCAAATGTATGTGTGAGTTATATAATGCACCGAGGACGTGTAGTCGTGTATGTGTGTGTGTGTGTATGTGTGTATGTGTGTGTGTGTGTGTGTGAGAGTGAGAGAACCACAGGATTAACCAGATTGCGGTGGGTCAATCACTGGGTGCATGCTGAGTGGCTTTCTGACTACCTGCCTCTCCTTCCCTCCATCCCCTCTGTCTTCCCTCCATCCCCTCTGTCTTCCCTCCATCCCCTCTGTCTATCCTCCATCCCCTATCCCTTCCCTTCATCCCTCTCTCTCTCTCTCTCTCTTCCCTCCATCACCTCTCCTTCCCTTCCTCCCTCCCTGTATCCCCTCTTCTTCCTCCATACCTTTCCCTTCCTCCCTCCCCTTTCCCTTCATCCCTTCTCCCCTCCCTTCCCTCCATCCCCTCTCCCTTCCTCGTGGCCCTCCCTAGTCTGGCAAGGTGCCGTACTCGCCCCTTCATGTCCTCGCTTATTGGCACACAACTCGACCCATTCAAGAAACCAATGCCTCCTCTACGTTCAGAAAACATGGCTACTGTCTGGTGGTGGTGGTTGTTGTTGAAGATCCTCAAGCTGTCTGGACGAGCAGCCCTGTCTGTCTGTTAGTATTTGGCTTTATATTTAAGGTATTTATTTATTTATCACGTTGAACACCTGTATTAACCTGATATGGTACTTCTGATCAGATGACATTTATATGATACTGTACATAATTAATCTAGCTATGAAAAATTTATGAAAGCAAGTACCTCGCGATCATACCTTGTTTAAAGTCGTACGGTACAGTGGTGTGGAGAGCAGTATCAGTGGGGTAGATTGTAGATAGCAAGTACAGGCACTCACAGTGATGGGAAGGAAAGTATATTATAGAGTTTCGATACAGGAGCGGTACAGTGATAAGGATTGGTACAGTTATAGAGGTGTATGTATGTGTGTGTGTGTGTGTAGGGAAATACAAGAACAGCACAGTGATTGGAAGGAGAATAGAAGACTAAATTTACAGGGACATTACAGAGATAAAAATGAAAGTGTGTATAGATGGAAGAAACAGGAACAAAACAATAATAAATAGGGACTGTATAGAGAACAAAATAACAAGAAAAATAAAGAGATAAATAGGAGATAGTATAAATTAGAGGACATAATTACAGTGGCAAATACAGAGATAAAAGGGAAGGGGTGGAGGGGGAGAAGATTGTATAGAGGGAAGATACAGGAAAACATAACACGACTCGAGTCACTGTGGGAATAAAAAGTTGTGGATTACTCGTAAGGTCTCTCTCTCTCTCCTCTCTCTCTCTCTCTCTCTCTCTCTCTCTCTCTCTCTCTCTCTCTCTCTCTCTCTCTCTCCTCTCTCTCTCTCTCTCTCTCTCTCTCTCTCTCTCATCGGACAGTGGTGTGGTGGGGGGGGGCTTGATCAGGGGAATCTCGGTGGCACTCAATTATTCATGAAACGCCGAGAGAACAAAAACGAGGATTGAGCTGAGAGAGAGAGAGAGAGACAGATAGACACACACACACACACACACACAGAGAGAGAGAGAGAAAGAGAGAGAGAGAGACATTGTAAATAAGAATAGGGCTGGAGCATCTTTTTACGCAAGGAAATGTTTGGAGAAATATCCGTAGAATTACTTGACAGGATCAAACTCTAAATCTATCTAAATAATGTGTTGAGATGATAATATTTTTACAGTACACAAATTATTATGATGTTGATAAATCCAAATTCCATATTGTGTCGAGGCACCTTTACTCTCAGTAGCGAGTAAAATCGTTAGATGTTAGCCAAAGTAACATGACTAACATAACATGACAATGCTGAAGACATTTAATATTCTCTCTCACTCTCTCTCTCTCTCTCACAAACAGTAACATTGAAGAACCATTGCATATACTCCTCTACTCTCTCTCTCTCTCTCTCTCCTCTCTCTCTCTCTCTCTCTCTCTCTCTCTCTCTCTCTCTCTCTCTCTCTCTCTCAGTAACATTAAAGACCCATCGCATCTACTCTCCTTTCTTTCCTTCCTTCCTTCGTTCTCGGTTAGTTGATTGTAATGTTTTTATGTCGTAGGTCCTGTGATCCCGAACAGAGCCGTGGGTTGTTCACTGCTGCTCTGTTGGGAGGCAAGGATGTGGCATTTTTGTGATGGGGGACATGCAATGGTGGAGGTGGTGGTGGTGGGGGGGCGCCTCTCCTGGGGAATGTTCCTCTCTCGCACACCTCCAGTAAAAGTACCATCTGAGCCCTTTGGTGTGTGAGTGTGTGGGAGAGAGAGAGAGAGAGAGAGAGAGGGAGAGGGAGGGAGGGAGGGAGGGAGAGAGAGAAAGAGAGGGATGGAGGGAGAGAGAGAGAGAGTGTGTGTGTGTAAGTAAGTAAGTAAGTAAGTAAATTTATTGCCATGGTTACATATTCTAGTACATATACATGTACATATAAATATAAGGTAAATATTCTTTACATTTTTAGGCATAACCTGTCGAGCCTGGGCTCTCCGACAGATGTATTTATGTATACATAATCAAATTATCCAGCTGGGTACTATATACAATGACATATATATGAAGTAATATCAAACACAATACAAACACATCCTATAATATTAACTTTGCATTGAAAATATATGCTCTTTAATTTTCCTCTTGAACTTGACAATGTTACCAGAGTTTACAATTACTTTAATTACACTTGGCAAGGAATTCCGTAATTGTGTGTGTGTGTGTGTGTACAAGTGAGTGAGTCTGTGTGTAAATCAGATAGTTAGATATATCGTTGTTTAGTATACATTGTTGTCTCTGGTTATGAAGAAGAGAGTTAATCAATGAGGTGCAGACAGTCACCAGCTACCCTTGTTGTCAAGACGAGAGCCTCTGTGTCCTCCACGGCCCATACCCAATTGAGAAAACGTCGATTCCGAGTGATGGATGGAGTATTGAGAGAGAGAGAGAGAGAGAGAGAGAGAGAGAGAGAGAGAGAGAGAGAGAGAGAGAGAGAGAGAGA